>CM045889.1:18917926-18975426 GCA_025169545.1 Anguilla japonica
GTCTGTGCATAACGGAGCACCAGCAGCCAGCAGAACATCTGATGCAGCGCACGCTCCCGCTGCAGAAGCACAGCCTCGTCCTCTCACTCGGGACGTCCCGCTGAGCCGCCCCTCCCCTCCCCAGCGCTGGGGCGGGTACGAACTGAGAGGAGCAGCTGCACTGGTGAATTCCGCTGGGAGTGGGGGTGGGGGGCGGGGGGGGGGGGGTACATGACTCCTCACTTCCTGTCACGTGACCGGACCCTGCAGCAGCCGTGGAGCCGACGCCGGGGTACCGTCCTGCCGCCGTCTGCGGGCCAGATGTGAGACGATCCCCGCAGCTGCGCGAGGCCTTCCGCCCCCCTCTCTCCTCTTAAATTCATTCCTTTTTTTTTTTTTTTTTTTTTTAAAGAAAAAAAAAAGAGAAAAAGAAGGAGAGAAACACGTGAGCTGGGAGGCGCGGTGAAGGCCCGCCTGTCCGCTCCGGAACATGTGGCGCTGGAGCTCCGCCGCTGCTCCCCGCAGCTCTCCTTCCTGTGCGAGCCGCGCAGGCATAAGGCCGGCTCTGTTCCCCGCAGCCCGGGGGCGGGGGCGGGGGGGGGGGGGGGGCAGGGCCGGGCCTGTGCCGCGGCGGGTCCATTTATGGAGCAGAGTCACGGCTCTGGGGCCTGGGGGAGGGTGAGAGAGTTCAGCCCGCGTGGGCGGGAGGCCGCGGTCAGTCGGCGCCGGAGGCCGGCCCGTCCGACAGCCAAACGCCGGCCGTCGGAGGCGCTGCCGCTTCGGCAGGACGGAGACGCTCGGCTCGCACGCCGTCTCCTTCTGAGTTCGGGCAGCGGCGACGCCATGTCAGAAGGCCACTCTGTCGCAGCTACGTAGGCTCGTGTCCCTGCGCGTGGAAACTTCCGGGGGCTGCGGGCAGGACTCATAAACCGCGTGAATGCGGGTGCAGTGGGGGGCTCATAGCAGGACACGCAGGCTCTGGAGAGAGGCCTGCCAGCAGACGCTAAAAAAACACAGCGCTCTGCCGGTAATATGACAGCACCCCAGAGCTGCGTTACAAACCGCAGGCAGGAGGGAGGCAGGGGGAGAGGGAGGAGAGACAGAGTCTGAGGCAGAGAGAAGAGTAAGAGATTGTACAACTATCATCTGCTCCAACACCAGCATGGCCCTGCTGCTGTTTTCTCCCGTCAGTCAGACCAACTACACAGCAGCCACACATCAACCGGCAACTTTATAGCTACCTGCCCATAAGGGCTGCCAAAACTGGCTTAAAAATACATTCAAATATTCGATTAATAAATAACTAAGTTTGAATATATGTGAATATATATTGCAATTTTGAATGCTGAAATCAACTGTCAGAATTTGACCCATTGTCAGGATTGGTTAACCGAGTTATATCGACAAGACAGCAAACCAATACAAGAAAAGACACTACCACAGGTACAGTTCATTTGAACATAAACATGAACGCAGTTGTTGAAAAACATAAAAAATTGTTGAAAAAAATAAAATAAAAAACCATTCACACGAACATTTGAGGTTGCTTTTAATATCTACACACACACTTAATATAATCCGTACACTTTTATAATTTTATAATCAAGGGTTGACGTAAGTGACACGCAAGTAAATATGTACCTAAAAAAAGGACAGGATAAACTTGTCGCACAGTGAAATTTTTTTCCCATGCAGGCGTTGGCTACTTGCTTACAATGCTTTTTTAAATTCCACTAAGGCGCACAATTTTGAGAAACGTGACTAAAAACTATTTTTGATCCTGATGATTTACAATAAAATGTTATTAAAAGTGAACAGTGTTTTTGTTGGTCTTTCTGGAGAAGGACCAAAGATGAGCACAGTTTTAATGTTACCCTGCCAAAATGCTACACAAAGCGCTAGTGTGGAAGAAGATGAGTAAATTTAACTGGTTAGGCATTTTCAGCCAGTGTCAGGCCTGCAGGTTATTTGCCAAAAAAACACCAGACGGTCCGCTTGCAAACAGGCCAGTGCCAATCTCCTTTTATCCACTTAATTCACCATTCGATTTATTCACTTCATCCCCAGCGGAGGAAAAGACGTGTTCCAGAGACGAAACGAAAGTAATGTGTCCGTCAAGCAAGCACGGCATCGACCCACAAGACCCCGTTTTCAACAGAGCAGGCGGTGAAATGCGAGAACGACTTCTGGTTTAACACAACCCAGGCCGAACGGAAGAGGGCTGCGACAAAGACACACGGCATTTTTTTTTTTTTCACGTTCAAATATTTATGCTCCCATTCGAATGTCTTTTTGTTTTTTTCTTTACAATTCAAATAGCATTTGCGTATCAGAACCACCGTTTGACCGCCCCACTGCCCGTATTTGAATAGAGCCTTTATTTATTTAAAACGTGTACAATTTTTTAAAATTTACTCCGATAACCGCTGATCCCATGTATCCCATACAGAAATGACTAAGCCGTTACTTCCACATGGTTAGTTAGATATAAATAAAACTGGTCACTGCAGTGTTATTCACACCATGGATTCACAGCAGACGAAATGGCTCCAGCGCTATCCGTGCTGCTAGCGTGCGCCACCCATTTCGTGCAGTTGCCGCGGGTACAGTTGTCACGCTAATGAGCACACGGAAACGAGAGGTGTGCGGTAACACACCAGCTCCACGCAGTGAGAGAGAGAGCGGGGGGAGAGAGAGAAACAGAGAGAGAGAGAGATCTGAGGATAGAGGCAAGGCTACATACGTCACGCCTCTGTGGACTACAGATCGTCCTCTAGGCATCATGTATAAATGAAAAGGGTGAAATTCTCCGGCGAAATGATTAGCCGCTCGTCCCGCGGCCGGTGTCGGTGTCCGGGACGAGGACAGCTCCTGCCTCGGCGCGAGCGATCCCGTTCCGTTTCCAAAGGTCAGGCTGACGGGGAGAGCGAAACCTTCTCCCGTTGCCAACAGTTTAGCTCAGAGAGCCGCTTATCAGACACAGAATGAGTCAGACCCCGGAGGCCGCGGAGTCTGCAAGGCTGCGGCGTCCGTGTTATTCCACACTTCCGAAGCGCATTTATGCATGCTACTGTACATTTCACACACACATATGCGCGCACTCACACGTGCACACACACATTTGTACCTCCACCTCATGCACAATTACATCAGTGAAGACAAGGCGTTAGCACGCCCAAAGCTTACTTGCAGGTGCATTGAAGTGTGAACGGCAAGCTAATAAAGTTCTGCTGCGCACTGAGCACCTTGTGGAAAACAATCGTGTTTAACTGAAGATGTGACTCAGTAAGCCAAGATAATGCTGTGCGTGAGTGAGAGGCTTCCAGGACACCGACAAAAAAAACAAAGTCAAAAAGCACACACCACGTGTGCACTTGTCAAACAGTACTGCAGCGCCCTGTCACAAGCATGGCCTAGATCAGAGCAAATGAACTCAGACCCCTTTCATGTGACTACAGCAGGAAGCATCGCACCATCACTGGCCTTAGCCCACTGCCATGTGCCATGTGCTACAGATCCCCATCAAACATGTACAACATGGACAGCAATGTCACAAGGACTTTCATACAACAACTGGGATGACAAGCTAAATACCCCCCCCCCCCCCCGCCCACCTTATCTTTTGCTCAGAATGCCACCTTAAGTGCTCATGTGAAAAGGAATGCAGCGCACCGTACACAGGACACAGAACTCCACCTGGACCCAGACACAGTCACGGGCAACGCAACGGGCTCATCGCCGTATGACTGACGTTTCTAAAAATACTGATCCCCGCAGAGATTGACAGCTAAAAAAAAAATCTGAATAATGAAAAGCTCTCCGGGGATTTTCCACTCGCAGGATATGAAGGCTGGGGGGCGGAGGTGGTGGTGGGGGGGAAATGGCGGGGAAATCACAAACCCTATTTATAGAGCAACCCATTAACTAGCCTGGAGAGGTCATGCTTCCTAAACAACTGGCTTCCATAAAAAAGGGACACGTAAGGCCGCTTACTGCTGGTGAGAGGGCCCTTCCCATCCAGCCAGCAGACCCCCTCCAGCCGGAGCGCACAGACACCGTCTGACCCCACAGCTCAGAGTCAGACAGCCTCTGTGTGCTCCAGAGCACAAACGGCCACCTACACAGAGGCCAGGGCTGTTAACTTACCCTCCTCGGGGGGCAGATTTTGAAAGGCTAAATGTCTGCCTTGTTCCATTTACACCAATGCACCAACAAGATGCATAAGTTCATGTGTGTAAATTTAGACCGCTTCATAAGATAAGCAGTTATTTACTTGTTCTGTGACTAGTGAAAAGTTTGCCAACACTACAGACGCTACAGTATTAGACTAGTCGAAAAGCCCATGTAGGCCTTAATTTCTTTCTTTTTTCCCCCTTAACATTTTTGACCAAGTCAGCCTTAAATCAACAAAAATAAAGGACATACTTATCTTTGCTGACTCACAGACACTCCACTGTGCAGCCAGGCCAAACATGCTGCTAATGTTGTTTTAAAATGAACACTAGAATAAACCTCAGCAGGAGAGTGACACCACCCTCTGAGCTGAACTACTGTAAAACACCAGGTGGCTTCACAGTGGAACAGCGAGTAAACTACAGCAAAATAAACCCAGTAAAGATACTATGTTTATTTCACCAAGAACTAAATACGTACACTTCTGATAACCACAGAGAGAAAATCCCAAACAAACGAGATACTACACTAAAAAATAAAAGCACATGACCTCCTTCCCTGCGGAGAGCGAGCGTGAGAACATGCTGTAAACCAGACGGCCGCAGAGGCTGGCGGCAGGAACGCCGGCGTGGCAGCGGCGGGGGCCCCTCCGAGCGAGGACCGTAGCGGGGTCGCCCGTAACGCGCAGGGGGCGCGGGGGCGCGGCGCACATCTGCCTCGCGTTTCAGCTTCGCTCCTCCAGATGTGGCGGCCGCCGGGCGGAGAGAGCCCCTCGGCCGTCTGTTGACCGGACGCAGAGCAGAGTAACAGGGCCTTCCTGAGCCAGGAGCCCCCCGTATCCGCCTCCGCTCGGGAAAGACACCGCGCTCGCCCGCAGCTCGCCGCCCTCCCTCAGCGGGAAGAACGCGACGCGCCCTGGCGAGACCGCCACGCCGCCCGAGACGCCCGGCTCGCCCGCCATCGAGAAAAAACGCACATCACACGCACCACTGTTAAACACAGCCCGTTTAGCGCTGCGCTAGCAGGTTCAAATGCAGAAAACCAATCTCTGAACAGGCAGGGAGACGGCCATTAAAATGCACGCATTCAGGCTCGCCTCCGATCAGAAACCCGCTCCTCTTTCACCAACTGCATTCTTTTGAAGCAACGAAGAACACGTGCAGCTCCGATTAATCCCCAGTGGTGGCTTTTCAAAAAAAAAAAAAAATAAATCTTGTGCTAGAGGCAGGGAGACAGAAAGAGAGAAAGAGGTATCCCATAATTCTCACCTGCGTCGCTCGTGAGCCCGCTAAACCAGTAGGACACGTTTCTCACCGCGGCTTTTCAAGGTCGGAGACAGCCTGCTTGTGTGCGAGAGCCAGGCGGCCGTTTCCCACAGGAGCGCTACCTCTTTGTACGCCTTTCTTTGAACAATTTATCCCTGTCCCCTCTCAGTAACCCCCCCCCCCCCCCCCCCCCCAGCCCCGACCGCATCACAAAGCGTCCCGGGCTGCCGCCGCCCCCCCCGGGGAGGACGCCCGCACGCTGATCTTCTGCCTGCTGTCCCCGTCATCCAGCGCTCCTGCATCATTTATCAAACCGCGCTCAGCCCTGGGGGGGGGGGGGGCGAGCCGGGCCCGCGCTTCCGCCAGGGGGAGGGGGGGGCGGGGGGAGGAGGGAGGAGGACTAACGTGGAGAACCCAGCCGCCTCCCTCCCTCCCTCATTCACACTCTGCTTCACATGTAAAATGGAGGCCGCCGAGGAGCGGCTCCCTCAGAGTGCACAGGCAGCCGTCGGGCCCGCTCCAACGGTAATGGCCGCCAGATTCCCCCCTCCCCTCCCCCTTTCCTCTGCCTTCATTTACTGCGGCTGGTGGCAAACCCCTTTAAAATTACACCTGCAGAGAGCTTCCGCTAACAGACACACAGCGCAGCATAAAACTGGAAGGAAAGAAAGAGAGAGAGAGAAAAAAAATCCTCTCAAAAAAATCAAATCATTTTCATACCAGCCGGAATCGGGGTTACTCTCGTTCTCTCGCTCGTAACTCAATCTACTCAAGGTTGCTCTCTCTCTCCTGCACTGCCACAGGGACTGCACACGCAGGCACAAACACACACACACGTGAGCGCGCGCACACACACACACACACACACACCCACCCCTCTCTGGCAGGCGTGCGTTCTGCTCCAGCGGGGAGAGCGCGGACTCGTTCCATTTCAAACGCGCCGTGCTCAAGGTCAGGCGCGGCTGAAGGCGGGGGGACTGATCTGGGGTCAGCCTGGCGCAGCTGTGATGGGGCAGTCATTAGGAACCAGTGTCTCCGCTCGCCCCCCCCCCCCCCCCCCCCCCCCCCCCCCCCCCCCGCAGTCAGGATACAGAAAATCGCGCGGGGATGGCGGAAAAAATCCGCCACAGCGAGGTGCCCAAGCGTCACAAGCTTCCGGAAAAAACCTCCTGCTGAGGTAACCCAAGTGAGCATAGGAAAATTCATTTTGCACAACATGAGAATCAGCACATGGACCAGAAGGTGGGCACTGTTTACGAATAGCCAGGGCACACACTTTTATATTTATTTTATTTTCTCCTCTTGCTACAGCAAATTTGTACTCAGCTCAAGGATTAGGGGCTCATGGAAAAAAATTCACTGCAACTGTGAAAACAACAACAATTGTGCTTGATTTAATTTTGATTGTACTTTTATAATGGACCTTTTGAAAAATATTAACTGATACTTGAAATAAGCATCTTTAATATCCTTTTATTTTTAAATTTTTCTAGTTTTTTGCAAGAATGTGGACATACACGTAGGGCACAATCAGATGACTAACTACCTTGCTTATCTAATGTTATGTGTTCGTAAGACAAAAGTTCTTGAATATTAAGTATAAAATTGTAAGCCTGATTTGGGACAAATTTATACAAGCTTCTTGAGTTTGCACAGTTCAGCCATTAATAACTGTATAGCTCTGACTGCCTAGCTACAGGCTAGCCGTTTGATAACACATTTAACTATCTGGCTAACTAGCCTGCTGTCAGTCAGCCAACTTCTGAAATTAGCTATGCTACAGTTCTGTAACTAGCTTGTTTTTGTTTTATTTATGCCCATGTAACCTATTAATCAAGTCTGACAGTGCGACATTATCCATACTAACTCAACCGTTAAGCATGCATTTATGCAAATTGCTCTGGATAAGAGCATCTGCTAAATGCCGAAATGCAAATGGAACTGCACATATCCTCGTTTAAATTTGTGTGCCACGGCTATTCTTATACAGCAACCATTGTTAAAAGCTTAGCTGGCCAGCTTGCCAACACCAACTAAGTATGGTTGCAACAAAACTGGTTGTTAATATGGCAGTACGATTGACCTTCTGGTAAATCTGCCAATCCGATTCAGAATGAATGTTGCAAAAAAAAAAAAAAAAATAAATAAAATAAATCTGTGAATCCCGAGTACAACGTGTGAATTCTTGGTTCTCTCGCATGCACTTTAAACACTATTTATGACCTTTTCACAAAGGGGAAAAACAAACATAAAAAAACATAATTGGAAACATACCTCCGGCCCCAAGTTTTTTGGGAGCAACTCGCAATCTTTTGAAAATAACACCCTTCGTTATCAACCCCTTGCAGCTCGACCGTTCTGATTTGCTATGAGGAAACGGCTACATCAAAGCGACAGATATGAATTAAAATATCCGTTGCGGGATATTCTTTTGAATCAAATGAGTCGGTGCAGAAGCGCGATTGTTTTAGAGCGGTCCAGCCCTAGAGTCCTATGACGTTAAGGAAATATCCAATTGTAGCCCAAAGTGCCGCTTTTAAATTTTACACGACACCCCGAAGAACAGATGCAATTGAGGACCACCCAAGCTTAGGGTGACTCATCTTAATGAAATCATCCGTCTTATTTGTCCCGGTCTCACTGCGGAGCCGCGGGCGGAAAAAGAACAAAACGGCAGAAACATATTTTTCTCTCTCTCCTTTTTATTTCCCCCCCTCCCCTTCCCCTGCTAACGTCAGAAATCCTAGCCATCCATATTTGCCAACCGCTAGTTTGTGTTTCACTGGCAATCCGAGGCTTCGCGCGTGTAATTCCAGAAGCGTTGTTACGGAAGACGGCTCCTGATTCACGCTCTAATCGTCCGAGCGTCGCCCGCTAAAGCTTCTGAATCAAAACCGAGCGAGTAAGGGAAATCGGGCTCGGCTGTCAGGGCCCGAAGACTGGGATTGGCAGGGAAAGAAAGGGCAGCTTTCCGGAATCTGCCGCTTGATTTGGCCTCTTTGCCAAAGCTCGCCCGTGTATGAAGCAGAGTTCAGGGAAGGCTTCTCCTGGCAAGAGCAGATTATGATTTTGTTATTTTTGGCATGAGATTCGTTCAGCTTAAACCCTGATACAGCAAGGCCCTCCTAGTTATGTGTGCAAGAAAACACATCTCTTTAGACAGGAAAAGGGTGGGATTAATGGGAGGGTGGGTACTTAGAAGTCCTAGTATAACCAAGGAAAGGCAGTCTTAACTTCACCAACAGCACAAAATGTGAAAATGAGAAAATCTGGACCAAAAACAAGTTCTAGCAGGGCCCTATGCTAACATTTCTTTCGAAGAAGCACACGTGCTCAGAAGTTGACAATTTCAGGAGCACGCCACTGCATCAAAATTAGTAGATGAGCTCCCAAATTATTTTTCCAATTAGTACAAATCAATTTTCATGAGGACATTCTCCTAAAATGGGAGCGCTGTAGAGCCCTGTTTATTTTAATTTGTTAATTTTAGCTGTTATTTAATTGCGCAAATTAAACCACTAATGCCCATCCATTAACACACAAGTACGGCTCTCCATCATAGAAATAGTTGCACAGCCAACTACAAGTGTCTTCACAAAAACCATAATGAAACAATTCAGCGAGCAATATGTTGAGATTAACTGCACCAAAACACTTTGGAAGGAGATTGGGGGGGGGGGGGAGGATGCGAAGAGCATATTCATTGTCTTTTGAGCAACAAATATGTTTGTTTAACTAGTTGTAAAACAGCCATATCTGTGGAACAACTCTTTCAAAATTCATACTGCTGGTCAAACAAGGTGCTCTGGTCATTATATTATATGGTCATTGTTTTAGTATTCTGCTGTTGACCTATTTTCCAGTATTTCAAACCAACAAGGGAAGTCAGCAATATCATTCATCTAAAACAGATGATAGTTGATATTTATCTTCTACATACACCTAACAAGCATGTTATTAATTATTCAGCAAGTTGGAACAGCATATGCATTCATTTTACCAAATCATTTGAAGCACAGCATCTAGACTATCCAAGGCAAAAAATAACAAGCTAATGTTATAGCTAACCGGCATCAATTAAGTAAAATTACTGTGTCATAGTCCTGTGTGATACAACGATATAATTTTAAGTTGTTGCGGTGTGTAAAATGTCTGTGTGCCCATGGTCCACCCTCTGCGCATGAGTATGATTGGTTCTCCTCCGCCCCCGCGGCTGCGGCTGCAGTGTGAAAAGCTAGCCGTCCTCGCTCTCCTGAACCGGCAGCAGGGGGCACACATGAACACATTTGTACACAGTTCCCGGTTGGACGTTACTTATTTGGAGATCCCAAATAATTTGTAAAAACCCTATCTTGATATGATATCACAATGACGGTGTAAAAAAAATCCAGATATGAATTTTAGGCCACATTGCAAATCCAAACCTCAGACTCAGTTCAGAACTACAGAAAATTGGATAACCTGCTGAAGTGTGTCTAGAGTAGACAAATTTTCCAGCCAAAGCCTAAATTTCCAACTGTATATAGTTATTTTTGTGCATGGACACAGTTATAACCTTTTGTTGAACCGTTCAATATATGTGTGTCATTTAACAAAATAGGCATTGTACAGTCACGTCTTCACCAGGTCAAGTGTAGGCTGTACCATGTGACTACCACGACTCCGCGCTCCACTCCACGACTGCTGAACCTGAGGCACTTCCCCCGTCACTAACCACTTTACAGGGAGAAACACTGCATGTATGGCTAATTACTGAAAAACAGCACGAACACTGATAAAAATAATTACATTCACAAGCGATTACAGAAGGATTAGATAAGGTACCACCACCACCATCAGCAAACTGTATTGGGAGAGTTGCAGAAGCCCACTTCTTCTGAAGCTCTCCGAGCTCAACAGCTTCAAGAGCTTATTCAAGAGCTTACTGATGACTTTCCACACGGATTTAATGTTATTAAAGAAGTAATTGAACTCGTTAGAAAAGCATCTCTTTCTCTCTATTCCAAGAACATAGGTAAATTTGTTCCTTTAATTATTGGAACTGGCTGTATTCAGGGGAGAAGGACTGGAAAGACGTTAAACGGTTAATCCTTTTAACTGGAGACTAAATCATGGAGCCATTTAATGGCTCCATTGAAAAAAATAAAAATAAATTCTCAAAACAGCCAAACAGCCACTTCCAGCACAAGATACGACTTTTAAAACGTTTTTTAAATAATTTTTTATTAATTTGATTTATTTGACAGGAACAGTGGGCAGCCACTTGACTGTCCCAGAATCAACTACCAAGGTAAATTTAATTTGGTGTCCCTAGGCAGGTAATAGTAAAAGACCGTGTGCACAGAATGTCAATGTTAAAAGACAAACGAACATATTACCATTATTAGCAACAAAAACAATAGTAAAAAAGCCAAAGGAAGAAACACAGTACTTTTGGTACTTTTAGTTCCTTCCTTCCCCAAAGGGCTGTGTGTGAGAGGGGAGGATCTCCAGACGTGCAGCTACAGCTACGTGAGAGCCGAGAGCAGCCAGCCGAGAGCAGCCAGCTCACACCGCTGCTCTTTCTGAGCCGCTTGTCACCGCCCGCCGCCGTCGTCCCAAAATAGCGCGCGCGGCAGAGGCACCGCCGGCGCTCCTGCGCTTCCTTTTTTAACAGCCAAAATTATTTAAGCTGGGACCTGGACTCCCTCCGGCACGCAGCCTTTAAATTTGCATGCGCCGCATGCATAATGCAGGCGCTACGAGGAGAACCGGGGGGGGGGGGGAGGAGAACCGGGAGGCGCGGGAGGAGAAGGGTGCGGGAGACGCACGGATCAGACACACCTTCAGAGCAGACGGGGCCTCGCAGGGGATGCAGCAGGAGGTGTAGGCGAGCTAACCTGAGAGCGGTAGCGTAGCGGGACAAACTGCTCGTTCTGTCCCGAGGCGTGTTAGCGGTGGCTAATCTGAGCTAACAGGTCCCATGTAAACAGTCAGGCACTCTTCTGCCCCCGGGGCTCTCATAGAGGCTCCACTGTCCAGGGCCCAGACTGAAATACTCCTGCTGTTGACTGCGCGACTCCTCCCCCTCCATCCCCTGGGGGGGGCAGCGGGAAGGTTATGCGCGGCTGGGCCGATCGGCGTCCAGCGGCCGAGTCCAAACAAGCAGCCAGAATGGCTCTCTGACTGATAGAGGAAACGTGTGTGGGATGGAGGAGGAAAACAACTCTGCGGACATTCATGGGAATAATGGCTCCAATGTGCCAAACCAGGAATAACTTTTTGGGTTTAACTTTTCACCTTCAACAAACAGCATAACGTCTTTGTTCTTTGAAATGTAGGGGGTTACAAGTGCGTGCACACACACACACACACACACACACACACACATCTTGTCATCCGCCTGGATGGCGCCCCCTGTGTCCAGTAGATGGCGGTGCAGGGGCTGGGCCTGGGGCATTCCCGCCACTCCAAACGGAGGCGTTTCAGCTGCAACGCGCGGGCGCGGAAGCACTAGCCCCGCCCGCCTCCACTCCCCAGGCGCCACCTTGGCCCTGCGCCTCCGCTGAAGTCGCCAGCTCCTCCCCTCCGCCTCTCACGGCGACCCGGAGCAGCGAGCCGGCCCAGCTCCGCCTCCCCGCCGCCGGCTCGGCTCTCAGCCGCGCAGCGAGCCCGGGTTCCAGCAGGCTGACACCGGAGAGGGGCGCCTTCGCGCCGAGAGGCGTTTCCCCAAACACGCCCCCCAAAGCCAGGGGCCGCCGCAGCCAAAGCAGACAGCAGCGACGCAGCCGACGCGCGAGGGAGGAGCGCTAGCTTCCTGTGCAGCGCTGCGGCGTTTTTACTCCACTGCCGGGCTCCAGATTCAGCTTAACTGCACTCCTGGGAACAGCAAAGCTTTTTGCGAAGACGTTTTGGCTCGCCGGGGTATTCACCCCCCCCCCCCCCCCCATCTCCACCGGCAGTGGCACAGTCCCCCTGCAGGGCATGCACGCGGTTTGGCTGCTGCACTGGAGCGGAAAGCAGAAGTAGCGCATGCCTGCATGCGTACTGCAGGAGCAGGACACGAGCACTGGTGCTCTCCCTTCAAAACTAAGAGGTCACTGCAGCAATCGGATGTAGACAGAGGTAGCAGCAAAATAATTCAAAACAAAATCAAAACACAGTCCACATGTCTATTTTTGGCAGCAGTGTAGGCAAGGGTCAGGGTTTTGAACCGGATCCTGGCGGCGACAGGTAGCCAGTGGAGTGATCGCAGCAGAGGAGTGACGTGGGAGAATTTGGGAAGGTTGTAGATGAGTCGGGCAGCGGCATTCTGGATCATCTGAAGTGGCTGTATGGCACAAGCTGGCAGGCTTGCAAGGAGGAGAGTTGCAGTAATCAAGGCGAGAGGTCACCGTAGCCTGGACGAGCAGCTGGGTGGAGTGCGTCGTCAGGTATGGTCGAATCCTTCTGATGTTGTACAGAAGGAATCTGCAGGACCGTGATGTTGCCTTGATGTGCTCCTTGAGGTCCAGTTGGTCATCCAGGACCACCCCCAAGCTCTTGGCAGAGTGAGAGGCAGTCACTGTGGTGCCATCAACCGTGATTGAGAGCTCACGAAGTAAGGAGGTCTTGCACGGGAAGAAGAGCAGCTCAGTTTTGTTGAGGTTGAGCTTCAGATGGTGGCTGGCCATCCAGGTGGAGATGTCAGCCAGGCAGGAAGAGATCTTATCATTGACCTGTGTGACCGAGGGGGGGAAAGAAAAGAAGAGTTGTGTGTCGTCTGCATAACAATGATAGGAGAAGCCATGTGAATTAATTACTGAACCAAGAGATCTGGTGTATAAGGAGAACAGCAGAGGACCCAGTACAGATCCCTGCGGCACTCCCGTAACAAGTGGATGAGACGCAGAGGCAGACCCCTTCCAGGTGACCTGGTAGGTCCTATCTGCAAGATAGGAAGCGAACCAAGACAGGGCAGTCCCGGCGATTCCCATCCCAGCCAAGGTGGAGAGGAGTATTTTATGATTGACCGTGTCGAAAGCTGCAGACAGGTCAAGAAGGATCAGGACAGAGGAGAGGCGTGAGGCTCTTGCAGTGGCAAGTGCCTCCGTCACACCTAGGAGCGCAGTCTCTGTTGAGTGCCCGGATCGGAAGCCAGACTGGTGAGGGTCTAGCAGGTTGTTCTGATGGAGAAAAGAGGTTAGTTGTTTAAGAACTGCTCGTTCAAGGGTTTTGGACAGAAAAGGTAGAAGCGATACGGGACGATAATTTGTTACATCGGAGGGGTCTGAGGTGGGTTTTTTTAGAAGTGGGGTAACACGAGCCATCTTGAAATCAGAGGGAACGTGACCAGAGGAGAGAGAGGAATTAACAATAGAGGACAGATAGGGAAGGAACTCGCTGGAAATGGATTGGAGAACTTTAGATGGGATGGGGTCAAGTGGACAGGTGGTTGCACGGTGAGAGGTGATGAGTTGTAATACATCGGAGTCCTCCAGCATCTCGAAGGAGGTCAGTGTGGCTGTGGGTTGTCCCGGGGGGGTGGGGGCTCACTGGATGGGTGAAGGAGTTCCGGATTGTAGCCACCTTTCCTTCAAAGGCGGCCAGAAAGTCATCTGCGGAGAGGGAAGAAGAAGGAGGTGGGGGGTGGAGGAGGAGTGAGGAGGGAAGAGAAGGTGGAGAATAGTTTCCGTGGATTAGAGACACATGCACTGATCTTGGATTGGAAAAATGAGGCTTTCGCTGAGGTGAGGGCAGATGTGAAAGCCGCCAGCAGGGTATGATATGCGGTCAGGTCATCAGAGGATCGGGATTTCCTCCACTTCCTCTCTGCAGCCCGCAGTGATGTTCTGCTGGAGCGTAGTGACTCAGTCAGCCATGGGCAGGGGGGTGAGGAGCGTGCTGGTTTGGAGACAAGGGGACAAAGTGAGTCGAGGGACTGGGAGAGGCAGGAGTTGAAGGTGGAGGTGGCAAGATCAACTGGCAGGTTAGAGAAAGACGCAGGAGGGGGGGGAAGTGTAGACAGAGCAGTGGAGATGAGGGAGGATTGTGACAGAGTAGAGAGATTTCTCCTGAAAGTTACTGTGGGTGAGCTGTTGGATGAGTTGAGGGGGTGTAGATAGGAGAGGGGGAAAGAAAGAAAGAAGTGGTCCGAGACATGGAGGGGAGTTACTGTAAGTTGGGGAATGGAGCAGCTTCTGGTGAATACAAGGTCTAGTTGGTTACCAGCCTTGTGTGTGGGAGGGGAAGAGGACAGGGATAGGCCGAAAGACTGGAGGAGTGAGGCAACCCTGGACAGTTGGGAGGTCTCTGGTGGGAGGTTGAAGTCTCCCAGAAGAATAGCAGGAGTGCCATCCTCAGGGAGGGAGCTCAGGAGAGTGTCCAGCTCGTCCAGGAAAGAGCCGAGTGGACCTGGAGGACGGTATAGAACAATAATGTGAAATTTTGAGGGATGAGTTACAGTGATTGCATGAGATTCAAAAGAGGAGGAAGTAGGGTTAGGACTGGGGAGGACGCAGAACTTCCAGGCCAAGGAAATGAGCAAACCGGTACCCCCGCCTCGGCCAGAGGCCCTGGGGGTGTGCGAGAAGGAGTATCCCGCAGACAGTGCAGCTGGGGTGGCGGTGTTATCGGGAGTGATCCAGGTTTCCGTGAGAGCCAGGAAGTCAAGAGACTTCGTCTTGGCAAAGGCTAACTAACAACAGCGAGTCAACTACCTAATATGATCTCAAATATGTCTGCTTCTCTTTTTTCAACTTTATTCTTTGCCTTCCAGTGTTGCAATTTCGCAAAACATTGTGTTAAAAACTACAGACATATCATTTCCCTGAATTAATTGTGAAGGCATAAAATATTGTACATGGCTTTATATTCTCCACTGTTACTTAACACAAATGTAGGACCATTCTTCTCACATCAAATAAATCTGATGTGATTTCAACAATTCTCACCACAAGAAAAATAGAAGGGTAACATGTATATTGTAACAGCTCCTACTCTAATCTTCTGGTTTTAAACAAACCTTTTCAGAAGCAATACAGAGAGGAGTATTATGCACTGAGATCACCAAGAAAGCCCTCTTGAGTATCAGACCTAATGTGTAAACAGCAGATCCCGGAGTCATAACAGGATGTCACCGAGCTCAAGCTGCAACAGAAGCCCTGGTCCTGGGGTCCACAAACAGCTGCCAACATCTGTTCCAGAAGAGAGACCAGCATTCAGACATGAAAAATGTTCTGAGGTGCAACATGGGGGGAGCACTTGACTATCAAAAAAAATAAAATAAAATAAAAATGGGACAATAGATGATAGGGTTTATGACAAGAAGGCTATTGCAACTGAGAGGAACAGACAGTCAGGCTACTCGTACAATTCAGTCTGCGATGTCAATTCCTGGTGCTACTTTTGCAGCAAAAATATCCACGTTGTCTTTTGACACCCTTGAGGCTACAATGAATGCATAATTTTACAAGAGTTAGGTAAAAACCCATTTTTTATGCTGTCAATGAACCCCCCCCCCCAATACACTAAAGCTGTACTTGTTAGACAGCATGACGAGTATATGACCTTTAAAATATATGTGAACTTAAGTGACAAGCTTCTTAAAGCACAGGATGCGAAACTTGCATCAACTTTCAGGCGAGTCTTTTCACAAGCTTTTCACAGGGCTTCACACGAACTCGATACTTATAACTGACTGAGCTACCAGCTGAGTTCATGCGTCGCAAATATTCCAAAAAAAAAATCCTCTAAAAAGCTTAAAAACGGAGGGAACAGATGGGATGCAGCCGTACGCTAGTTCTGAAGAAGCCCAGATACAATTAGGCCAAAATGCTTACCCCGTCCAGTCACACTGAACTTCATACAGTTCTAAAAGTGAAGCTGAATTAGTTACTGTGGAGAAGGAGTCCAGGATTCCCCTAGCAGCTGCCTGATTGGTTAATTTCTTCATACCACCACAAAAATGTTCCTTCCAATGCATGTGACATTATGTTACAAGATGCTATTTGAAGAAACGTTGACATTTTGTACGGTAAACTTCCTCCTTTCACATAGTCCGCAGCTAAATATCTGAACGTACATTCCGCTCACAAAAGCTTATGAAATATTTTTTCAAAACGATTACAAATCGCAATTGTTCAGTCCAATTAAACGTAGGTTAACACCAGATATTCAAAGCTGCCCTAGATTTCATTGGTTGGTTGTTTTTTCATTTTTTTGCACTGCAGTGTGTTATTGTGCTGGTTTCTGTCAGGAGAAATCTGTATCCATAAGCTTTTAATTTCCAACAGAGCCCATGGTGGTGCTCTGGCTGCGAGTCACCAGAAGGATTCTCGTAGATCGCATTATCTGCAATTTCAGAAACAGGAACTCCCTGCGGCTCTTCAGCAGTAATTTGGTGTATGCGCTTCACGGACAGAAGGGTCCAGTGAGTCACAGACAACAAAAGCTGTGGGCTGCTAGGAAGCCAAACCGGCTAAAAGCAGGAGCTCCCGCGAATCCCGTCAGAGTCACCGGCGAACGCGGCCCGGGGCCCTGCAGCCAAAGCCCCGCCCAGGGAGGGCGGGTTCTAGTCGGCAGGATGCTCTCGTCCCATCGCACGAAAGAGGTTCCCGGATCTCTCGAGAGGTGCCTGCAGCGAGCCTGTGGCCTAACCCGCACCCTCTCACGCCAGAGGGAGGACCTCGCGGGGACGCGGCTGCCTTGGTAACAGGACCCGACGTAAAATGCTGTCAGTTGCATGGCAACAGCTCAAGAGAAATGGTCCACCGTCGCCGGGTGCATTTTTGGGTGCACAGGGCCAATCAAGCACTTAACTTAGTTTTAGTTACCCAGCTGTCACACAACCCTGTGTCTCTCCAACCTGACAGCTTCAGCCAAGCGACGCTGCGTTTGGTTAGCACTTAACCACCAGATCTGGAAAAACAAGGAAGTGCTTGGTAGTGGCGCTGGCGAGCCAGTAGGGGGCAGTCTTGCCTCTGACCCCAGCCGAATGGTGACACCCCACTGTGGCACAGGGAAGATGCACTCTTTCGAGGGAGGATGACTCACTGTGCTCATCGCTGTGGCCCTCCCCATCTGGCCGCGCCACTACTCCACTTTACAGCTGATTGGCAGCAGTGTACCTAGCCACGCCCACCTGCCTTTTTTTCCACCGTGTCATAACAATAAACATTCTCATTCAAGAGTTCTCATTCTTCAGGTGACATTATAGTTGAAGGTAAAATCGGAAAAATAAATAAAGGAATTTCTTTTATAAATAGGCTATTTGCTACTGTGCAAATTTACTACTGTGCCACGTTTGGCTGATAAACTTAGAACAATAAGTGACTGCAAGGCTCCAGCAGAATAACCTTGCCCACTTTCACACGCACAATGACGGCGATGATGAAGTAAATTTCCATGTACGCGATCACACTGAAGATCATAGCGCAGAGAAGGACAAAGAGCTGACGTGCACAGCTGTAGGACTGGGTATCATGCGCAGTACTTACAATTCAACACCATGACATTTCAGATTAGCGCTTTCATAAAACATTCTATTTCAGGGATTTCAAAAAAAAAAAAAAAAAAAAAAAAAAAAACTGTGTTGCTAGGAAACCACACCGAAACTCTAGGTCCAGGGGAACACGAATGTACAGGCTAAAAGACCTGAGAGAGAGTCAGAGACAGAGAGAGAGAGAGAGAGAGAGAGAGAGAGATAGAGACAGAGAGATAGAGAGAGAGCGACAGAGACAGAGAGAGAGACAGAGACAGAGACAGAGACAGAGAGAGAGAGAGAGAGAGAGAGAGAGAGAGAGAGAGAGAGAGAGAGAGAGAGAGAGAGAGAGAGAGAGAGAGAGAGAGAGAGAGAGAGAGAGAGAGAGAGAGAGATAGAGACAGAGAGATAGGGATCCAAGGACAGAAGCAAAGCCAAATGCGACAGACAGGAGGTAGACGTGCGGAACTCTCTTATCAATAATCTGCTCGTAAATTCCAGCTGGTTACCTTATTCAAAGTCTTTATCGCACTGCCCAGAAACCACCAACGCCTCTCCTTACCTCCCCTTTCTCTCGCTCCCCGAGGCGGACGCCCCACTCTCCCTCCCTGAGTGCCTTTAGATCAGTGCCATGCTCGCACTCCACTGGCTCCCAGCTGCCAGCCTCTCACACGGTCGGCCATGTGCTGTTTACCAGCCACACAGACACAGAGCCCGCTGCTCACCAGTCAACAGGGCCCTTTCATCGCCGAGCGACTGCGACCCAAGCACCGCCCCACAACCCCCCCAAATACCCCCCCCGGACCAACAAACGACACCACCGTCAACGGGTGGCACCAATCTTTTTTAAAAAGCACAATTACAGGGATATTCTGCGATAGGTGCTGAATTCTGTTTTTTTATTTATTTATTTATTTTTTATTTTTTAAACCAAAACAAAAAACAAACTGGTGCTTTAACTGAAACCAAATAAATGAACCACGAATAAAATAAACAAAATCTCTTACTGTGACTAAACAGAGGCTAGTGCTCTATCCCAGGCTGTGGAATGACACTTAGCATTTCCAACAAACAGACCCAAACAGCACACTCCGCCTGTGGGCACGCACGCACTCTCCCATCTGAGCCAAAAGGTCACATTTCACCGTGACTCAGTCACCGCCCGCAAACGGCAACGTGGCGTCGTGTGCAGGCGTTAAGGCATGTGCGTCGAGGCTCGGGTCCTGTTCGTTAAGACCGTCACTGCAGGGACTCTTACTTTCTGTCTCCTTTACACAAGAGGGGGGAAAAAAAGCCTCCTCCTGTCACAGTCACAAAGCAACTGTGCATTAAAACCCTCAACCCCCGTCACGCTCCCGTTCCAATTTCCCCAGCCAACGCCCCCCAACGCCCCCCCCCCCCGAATCTCCCTCTCCACTTCTTCACTATTTACGCCGTGGATGGCAAATCTGTGTGGAAGAGGTGTCCTTGGAGCTAAAGGCCAGCATCACAGGGCTGCGGCTGTTCAGGCGCTAGCAAACAGCCGCTAATCGCACGTGCACGTGTCCACATCCCGCTATCGACTGAGTTTTCTTTTCTTTTTTTTGAGGCTCATCAACTCGCTTCTGTTTTTTTCCTCCCTCGGTTTAAAATGCTTAATTTAAAAGCCGCACAGAGCCTTTAACAAGAGCAGCCTTTTAATGATCCTGAGCAATCACTCTTTTCTTGCATTTCAAATGATTTAAACGATTCATTAAGCCACAAGATAAATGTGTGCTTACATCCTCCGAATTCTTAAAACGAGAAAACCGTTAAATTTCTTTTTGATGCAGTCGTTTATAAACACAAAAACTGAAGGTCTCACAGGGCATGTCAGATGCAAGCACAGTTCTGATTGGTTGCCCACTAAAAAGACAATTGGTTAAAACATAAATGGTCATGCTACATAAGTAAGCAACTTCATCTTCAAAAGACCAACGCAGGGACTGAAGCTAACTTTTTGTTGAACCAGCCACTGTACCTGGAAAATTTACCAGACACAGGACAGTTTTTTTCTTTGTAAAATTTTTTAAAATCTAAACTTTAAAACAAAGTAGATTTTACAATGTGATAAATATTATAATATTTTGTCTTTTTTCTTTAACAAAGGCAGGGCTATCAGCCATATGCAGCACTCAGCATCAAGTTCCACTTTTCAGTAAAACACTGTTCATTTTCTTACTCTTTCTTTGTTCCACTCCAACATTGTCATTTGTCTTCTGCTTTCAACAGTTTCTTTTACCCTTGTGATGTGCTGCCACATCTTTTTCGACAGCTGACTAACGTTAGATAATTTTGGCTTTGATTTTCACAGAAATGTATTGGCTCAATACTGCTCTAGCGGCCATGAGAATTGCCAAAGAAAACAGACCGCAGATACGTCCAATCAGAGCAGCCTAATGAACGTAAGGATTTGTGGGGGTTGTAGTCTTGCATTCTGAAGCTATACTTGTGAATGCTGTACCCGCATGACCTTCCATGTACGCGTCTGGGACTTTTTCACTAGCTTGATTTCTACACGACAATGTGTCAGGTAAATTGGTCCCGATTACCAATCACTGACATAATCCATCCGCATTTGGCTGGGGGTCAGGTGCTACCTTCAGACCCAGCCAAAGGCAAATCCTCTTGTAGTGGTCAGTATAAGGACTTTGCTGCTTTCAGTGACTGGAAAGCACTTTGGAGCAGCTCCTGTTGTTTTTAAATGTGCTATACAAATAAAAGTGACTTGACTTCAGAAATGAGGAATGTGTTAAATATGAAAAATGAATAAAATCAATATGACACCATAGAATTATAAATCTGATTGCTCAGGGTCTTCAGTGTAATCTGTTGCAGCAGCCATTCCTAAACCTCTGTGTGGAGAGTTGAAAGGGTGGACAAATCACTTGACCCTTATTTTAAAATATCAATATGCGTAAATAAAGGCCTGGTGGGAGGGGAGATCCTTTCCTGCATTAATGTTTACTTCACCTCTGCTTTATTTCACACGAGAGCCTCGCGCTAACGCAGACAGCGGGTCACCAGAAGAGCCCTCGACCGCCACACTGCCGTTAAGCCTGGCTTCAGAGCCTTCTCCACTCACCCTGATTTAGAGCATTCTTTTCACAGCGCGAGCCGAAAGCAATATCACATCACTCGAATACAGGCAACTCTCCAAGGGGACGTATTCACATGCAACATCAGTACCACGGAAACCTCAACGCGGAAGAGAGCAGGATTTCTAAATAAGCCAATAAAAAATTTACGCCTCAAAGCATGTTCGCTGAAACTGCCAGCGTTTTGCAATTATTTACCACTTTGCATCACAGAGAAGACCCTACCACCCTCATCGCTGAGCCATTCTCCCTCCGAGACGCTTTATGCCACCGTAACGCACAAGGCACTGAAAATCACCCCGTCCCCACACTAATCTCCTGTAAAATGAAGGTGGAGGTCACATTTCCATTAACGTTAAATGATGTGAAGTCAACTGCGCACATCTGTGAATCTCACTGGTGGCCAAGGAGTCTGAGAATTGCAGTGGACTTTTTTCATTTGGGCTGTTACTAATTTGCCTTCATCCAGCACCATTATTAGTTCTGGGGGGAAAAAAAACAAGCAAATAAAACTCAACCCACCATTACTGGACCAAAGGCAAAAATACATAGAGCAATAAATCTGCTCCTGGACTGCAAGGAGAGATTTGCCGCTTTCAAGGACAAGTTCACTAAAAACTTCCCTATCCAAAAATGAAAAAGTGCGGGAGCAAAATCAACCACAGTACCTCTGGCCCGAGAGCACAGCATCGGTCCATTCTCAGGTCACTTTCCAAACTAATACGCAGTTCCAAAGAATAAAGCATTCCACACGGGAAGGAGGAATTCAGACTACTGCAGCTCCAATTCAAACAGGACGATGATTAAACTACTTCCACGCACAGATCGCACTCTAGGCAATAGGTTTCTGTGGTGACATCTTGGATCAAGGCTGTACGCACAATAACGTACTAGTACCAAAATGTTTTTGTTGTAAGATCATAATGAGTGAATACATCGGAGTGGATCACGGCCTTACCTGAGCATGGAAGTTTGCCATAGTAGTCGTCTCGATGTCCTTCTTCCCCAAGATCTCCATCTTGACGGGGGAGTTGGGAAACTTGAAGGAGAAGTAGTCCAGGAAGTCCGGGAGGTAGCCGGCCGCGCCGTGGACGATGCCCATCACGTAGTGGGCGGCGTCGACCTCGTCCTCGCTGAAGGCCAGCGTGACGAACTCCTGGGCGAACCTCTGCATCTCCGCGGGGGACAGGAGCGAGAGCTCCTTGCAGTAGGCGTGCGCCACCAGCGCCCCTCCGTTGGGCTGCTGCTCCACGTGGATGAACCGGCCGAACTCCAGGCTGTCCAGCCCGGGCGGAGGGGGCTGGACGCGCGCCGGCCTAGGGTGGGTGAAGGGAAGCCCCCCGCCCCCGCCGCCACCACCACCGCCGCCGCCCTCAGGGGACTTGCCATGGTGGGGGCTGCACCTCTTGGGCTCCTTGGAGGGGGAGGGGGCGGGGGCGGGGGCGCCGTCCTGGTGGAAGAGCGGGGGAGGTTTCAGCGCCGGGCCCAGCAGGTCGGTCTGGCTGGACTTGCTGTACATCTTGGGCCGCTTGCGTTTCTCCCCTTCTTTGTGTTTCTTTTTCTTTTTCTTCTTCACCTTTCGGATCTGCAGCTCTTCCAGGTTCATTTTTGGCTTCTCCTTCTCAACTAAAACGGCAAAGGCAAAAGATGGGGAGGGAGAGAAAGAAAAAGAAAAAAGTAAACATCTAAAAGATAGTTTTGAGAAAAGATGTTGTAGCCGCGCCAGACCCAATGTGCAGTGCATTAGGGAAATTACCCAAAATGACAGCTTCAATAGCACGGCGTCAGGGTGAGTCACCAGCGTTTCCATGGCCCGCTGCAGGCAGGCACATTCAGTATTACGTGTCCTTCAACTTTCTGCACGGCACAGAGTCAATGAATGCGAGCCAGCAGCCTCCCATACTTCACAAGGGCTTATGAATGGCATCGCATTTTAAAGAGAGCGGCTCCACCGCCATTAGCCGTTTGTAGTTTGCCAGTTCGCCCTGCAAGCGTGAGGCACGCGGTACTGAGCAAAGGGGCAAAAACAAAAGAACGCTTCAGTTCAAGGGGAAGGGGAAGCCGTTTCGGAGTCATTTCTTGAATTCAAAACAAACAAATGCGGAAAGACAAACCGAGCCCTCTGAGCAGAGACGCGACGCGCGACTCAAACGACTAGAATACAAATGGAGCCGAGCAGCTGCTTTCAGGCTTTCATGCTCTGAAAACCGCGTTTTAGGTGTCTATTATGGCCTGGCACCACGAGCGAAGAAAAAGACACGAAGCTTCAGAAATCCATTTCAAGGCAGGCGGGAGGGATTTTCAGCGCTTCTGAACCAAAACTAATTAGTATGCATTTTCTGTTTAAAAAAAAAATAAATAAAAAAAGGCGAGAGGAATGTGCCGGAATATTATCCAGTCTAAAAACATATTCCGCACAGACTGCAGTCTGCACGTTCCCATTACACAGGGGTGAGAGATGCACCAAGGAGACGTCTCTCCTCACGCAATCATTAATCATCTGAGCGTTTAAATTATTACAGTCTTCCCCCCGCTGACTGACGAGAAAGAAACTCTACACTGGAACTTCTGCAGCGCAGCGCTCCATTTTGTGCAACTTCGACTGGAGGGGAAACGGGCCGTTAGCTTGCACTTTCTCCCCTTCTTATCAGCTGACACATCCGAAGACCTGCCTCGCACGGTCCACTGCCTTCCTCGTCCATTCATCCCTCCATCAAACTAATCCTGAGCAGCTCTCTTCTGTCAGTCAGCGCTAATGTTGCACCATAAACCAGGATCACGTTTAATGCGCCAATAAATCAATGGTTACTACCATAAAAGATAGTTTAATAACATTATCGTTCAAGGCAAGGGGGTTTTCAATGCAAATATTATGTTCCTTCACACCAAGACTGAGATATGCAAAAAATGTAGGCCAAAGATTCACAAAAATGCTGGTGTAGTATTTCAGCTCATGTTTCTTCTGAACAAACTATTCCAGTTTTTTTTTTAGGGCAGGCATTTAAGAGGTGAAAACAAGCCTTCTGTTGTTGCTGCAGCGCAACCACCTCTGAAACCCTCAGCCTGGAGCGGTCAGTACAAGCACAGACATAAAATAAGACATTTCCATGCTGCTTCTGCAAGATGCACAAACACAGCGTTTCTCCTCAGGCATATCCCCGCCGGGCGGACGCTCTTCTCCTCCAGAAGGGCGATTGGGCTGGGAGAGGGGCTCCCGTGGCCCCCACGCTGCAGAGCTCTCAGGCACGTCACCGTTAGGCAAGGCTGAGTGTGTGTGCGCCGCAGGAACGCCTGCCACACCGATGCCGACCGCCGCTGCAGAGCCGCTACAACGCCAGCGAAGGGCAGCGCGGCGTGGCACAGAACCGACACGGCACAGCGCTGCGCGGCCCCGCCCGCCATTTCACAGGCATGCGCGGCCCGTAAAACTACACACGCTCCCCAGGAGCCCAGAGGAACACAGGCTCGAGCGTGAAGTGCAGGCCAGATAAAACCAGGTGGGAGGTGTGTGTGTGTGTGTGTGTGCGTGTGTGTGTGTGTGTGTGTGTGTGTGTTTTCAGGAAGTGCATGAACAACGCCACGCCAGTTAAACTAAGCCGTGGCTGGACTCCCCGCAACATGTGGCAGAGGAGGAAGCAAAAAGACGAGCAGCGCAGATACGCGATCCAGCCGTTCAAAGAAAAAAAAATAATAAAAGGAATTCCTGAATGGCTGCGAGGCGAGCGCTAGGCCCAGAGCGCTCTGACGACAGAGGCGAGGCGCTCCTGTTCTCTTAAAGGCGCAGAGCGCTACACAGCGGCGCGCGGAAAGGGTCGGGCTCAAGAACCGCGTCAATACTGTGGCCACCAGTGCTCCTGGAGCAGGCAGGCTTCTGGCCCGCCGATCTCGGACAAAACACTACACTCCAAAAATGGCCTCAGGCACGAGAGCAGCATGTGGGGAGAACATGCGTGTAAAAACACAGCTCAAGGCACAATGCTATTTTCCAATGACCGAGAGCCTATGGTTGAGACGAAACAGAGCAAACTAAAATAAAGCTTCTTTTTTTTTTTTTTTTAAACCCAACCCCGGGGCACCTCGTCAGGTGGAGCTCAGGAGAGCGGTCCTAGCGTCGGCGTAGCGACACGCCCGTTGCGTTCCTCCGCCTAATTAAGGCGCCAGATGCAGCGTGCGCCGCGGAAACCGCAGCGCGTCACAGGGCCGTCCAATCGGTGTAGGGTTACAGAGACGGCGCCCAAACAGAGGCGTTCCGGCGCTCAGGCTGACACGCAGCTCGAAAGCAGACCGGAGGGCAGACAGCCCAGCGAACCATCTCCGGAAAACGAGCCCTACTGAATCACTCCCGTGAAAACAACTTAAGAGAAAAAAACAACACTGAAAATATTTATGTTTCTGAAAGATTGGCAAGTCCTTTCAGAAACAGAAATCTGAGAGGTTCTGCTGCCATACAATAAAACCCATCATCGGGAGAGAAATGGTATGCTACACAAATATAAGAGCAGACAAAACGGCTTCTTTAAAATGTCTGCACAGCTCATCCAGAACGCTACTGCTCCCGCCACATTTAAACCCATCTGAGCCCTACAGAGCGGCTCACTGAAGCCCTAGTCTCTGGGGCGGGGACACGCCCTGTGGCCCAGAGACATTAGCAGCAGGTGTATCTGCTCATCGGAGAACACTGATGACTTCCGGGCCAGGCACCCAACGACGTGCCCTTGAGCTCTGAACACCACTGGTGTGTTCAGGCCCGCGGTGGCAGCACTCCGCCGTTGTCTGCAAGTGCACTTTGGGCGTGTTAAGGCTCCCTCTGCGCCATAACTCTCTCCTGTCCCGACTGAACCGAAGGGGCAGTGTCTGCATGTTCAGCTGGCTTTCCACGGGGCAGCTGGCCCTCGGTAACAGAGGGCAGACATAATAAATCGAGCGCCGCTCGCTAAGGCACTGCCGAAAGCAGACCTGATAAATGGAGCGCCGGGCGGTAAGACACGCCGCTGAACGCGGGGCTTAAGGAGAGCGTCGGGCCTGGGGGGCGGGGGCTCGTTCGGCGGGTAAAATACGACCGAGCGCTAGCGGGCTCGCCGCGGCTCAGGGGGAAGCCCAGCACGCGCGCCGCACTCAAAGGTCAGGCCCGAAAGGCCAGGCGATCGGCTTACAGGACACGCTCCACGGGGCCGGGGCCGCGCCCGCCCCGTCCCCGCCGCCGCCTCCTATCCCCCTTTCTGCTTTTAGGGCTCAAAGAGGGCTGTTGTGCCCGGTCAAAAAAAACTGACAACAGGAAGCGGGCCCCGTCCTTGAAGGTACGGGCGGCGACGAAGGACACGCCGGATTCGTCTGTGTGCCGCTCCTGCGGTCGGGTTTGAGCACAATGCAAAGTCAGGCAGAGGGCGGGGGGGGGGTGTGTGTGTGTGTGTGTGTGTGTGTGTGTGTGTGTGGGGGGGGGGGGGGAGTCTGTGCAGAGCCAGGCCTGCCCCTCACGCTGTGATCTCGCTGGTAGGTTTGGGGGGGGGGGGGGGGGGGGGGGTAACCACCGCAGTTACAGGGAGACTGTGGAGGGAAGCAATTCAGAAGACTCAGTAGAGCAAAGCTCATGCTTCCACACACACACACACACACGCAAAGGAACCGTGGTTAAATTTAGCACAGGAGTAAGAGTACGCCACTCACATGAAGTTAATAAAGCACCGAAACGCTTTCCATTTGTGACTGAGGGGCGTTCCGCAATACAAAGGCACTCTGCAGCAAAACAAGCCTGGGATTCGCCAGGAGAGGCAACGCTAGCACCAAACCTGCAACGGATCATCTTGTGACACATTTGGAATTTATCTATTTCAGTGCTCCAAAAATCATTTTCACTGGAAGGCACTTCTCACACTTGGAGCGCGGTACATTCCGGGAACAGGTGCTGTAAGTCTAAACAATGCAAACCCAGCCAGGTTTTCCAATTAAGCAAAGTCCTAACGGGGAGCTCCATTC
This sequence comes from Anguilla japonica, assembly GCA_025169545.1. Classification (NCBI taxonomy): domain Eukaryota; kingdom Metazoa; phylum Chordata; class Actinopteri; order Anguilliformes; family Anguillidae; genus Anguilla; species Anguilla japonica. Next base: position 18,944,872 of record CM045889.1, read on the forward strand.
CTGAGCGAAAGGTGCAAGTCCCTGATGCAGGGATGATCATTTATACAAAATATACCAGCTTGTATACAATACAGGGTTCTAAGGCTAGTGCTCATAACTACAGGTCAAGCGCCGCAAACACTGGTAGCATTAGCACGCAGGTGCAATCCACATTTTTCTTCATCTTGCACTAAACTGACCTGCCCGGCCATCTGTTTGGAATAATGTGTCTTTGCTTCGCAGTTCAAGAACATGCAGATGTGATGAAATCTGCCACGAAGATTGTTCCAATTACTTATGTCTGAGTGGTGCTTTCTATGGCAAAGAAGCACGATATAAATAAATGAATGAATGAAAGAAAACTTTATTTTGATGCATGGTAACCACAGGAACAGGATATGATAACTGTGTCAGCCAGTACTTTCAGTGACATGCAGATGTGCTTTAAAAACCTAAGCACGTGCTAAATCCATGGATCTGTGGATGTGGGTGCAAAGAAAGTAAAATACATTTAATGCAGCACAATGGTTAGTGAGTAAGGCCAGCAAAGTACCTTGGAGTTTTTATTAGTAAGCTCATTAAGCACCTAGCTAAGAAGCTAGCACCCGACGTTTGAGGATTTTTTTTCCATCTAGTTAGTAAGTGCACTAGCTTGTGGTTCTATCACAGAAGTCATTGTGGAGAAGAAAGGTAGCCATCTCTGCACACCCAAACCTGTTTTTGAAGCTAGCTAGCAAAAATCAAGCCAAAATATGTTAGGAAAGGATTAACTGCTTAAACAGGCAGGTCTGAACAACCAAGGAAACCAAGAAGATGACTTCACTCTGCCTCTCCGGTTATAATTAGCTACACATCTCACCAAACAGCAGTCTTTTCTATCGTCTTTTCCACTAGAAACCAGCCACTGGTTAGCAGGAGTGCAGAAGCATCTGGATTGGCTGGAATTTCGTTGGGCATTTCAAATTGCCAATAAAAAAAGATGGAGAAAAAAACAAGTGATCCTTCTGACTGGGGACCATGCGTACTAGCAAAGTCATAGCAAATGTAGTGCAATGTGCAGGAGTTCCTCCATCCCATGTAAAGCCATGTGTCTAATGGGTTGTCTGCATGCTTAAATTGTATGTGAGATAACATCAGGTGATGAACTTTGTTTTATGCCAGGGTGCTGTAAATTTGGTTTTCTACTCTGGATTTCACCACCTCCCCGTTAGCAAAAATATTTCTCTTCAACACTTCTTTTCAGTAATGTAGCACATGGGGAGTTCCATGCTAAAACAAACTGCAATTCTGCTTTTGAGTTGTAGACAGACCAATACAATGAAGTGATTATTTTGGATGGCTGTAGATAATCCATGCGAAAAAGGTAAAGAAACACTTATGATTAAAATGCAGAATTTCATTTCCCCTCATTTTTTAAAGAGCAAGCGTTTATCTCGATAGACTGCCAGCAATTAGCATATTTAAATCGTTAAAGCAGTGCAGCCAATGGCCTATCACTTGTTCCACTGCAGCTACAAGAGCATTTGAGTGCTGCCCACAAATACCGGATAAAGAGAACACTTAATTTATTTATATAGGACACTTAATTTATGCAGATACGTCTCACGCTGAATATATGCCAGAAGTGATTTAAAAAGGGGGGGGATGCTGGGTGGCTTATCCCTCTGTTAAAGGCGCTGTTCTGTTTCTAAATGGGCCCCCTCGGTCCTGTATAAATCCCTACTATGCCAATGAGCACTGGGGCTGGTATCCCTGCAGGGAGATGCAAATTGGTAGCAGTGTTGCCCAGGGTGAGGGCAGGTTCAGCTGGCCGGGACCCCCATCTAGCTGCTCACCAGTGACTCCCACTGGTCGACTGGGTTAGTGCAAGTACCCCGTTAGCAGCACAAGCGTCTAACTGGGAACTCAGAGCTAGCCCGACTGGCAAGCAGGGGTGCGATAAGGAGCGACTGACACTGCGTGCTTTGCACCTGCTCGTCTGCACTCTCCTGAATAGACAGCAGATGTTTCAGCAATGAACGCTGAAATAGGACTGGGCAGCCCAAATTGGCGAGAAAATGGAAAAGAACATTAAACGTTAAACACATCACAAAAAATAATATTTTTTGGAAAAATAAAAACAGAGCCTTGTAGAAACGTCCTGAATATCGGCTTATTCTAAAAGCAAGCGAGCCCGTATAATTTTCCGGATGTCTAGACTCGATCGTCTGCACGGATAAATAAATCATCACGCCGTAAAAAGGCGAAGGAGAAACGGCACGTAGAATAAGGATGAAGAGGGCAAGTGCAGCATTTGCATTCAGCGCTGAGGGGATCTTCAAGAGCCCCAATAAAACTTTAATATTTTAAAAACCCCCACCGGGGGGGGATGAGGGGGGGGGGTTCAAAGGCAGAAGCTGAAGTAGTCGGCGAACGAGAGCGCGGACGCTTAGCGGGTCACGCGTGGGCCCTGCAGGACGCGGCGGTATTTCACACGGCGCTGAAGGCTTAATGCGGCGGGGTGGCGCGCCGGCGAACAGGAAGTCATAAACGGAGCCGCGGGAGCGCGGGAGGCCGTCAGCCCGACACGGGCGCCTCGCCGCACATTACTGCCCCGGCCCTGGGTTACGCCGCGGCCATGCCCCGCGCCTCACTGCAGCGTGTGACACGGGCGGCCACGGAGCGGGACACATTAAACCGCTGTGAAAAAAGCCACCACACGAGCCACATGAACCACATGAACCACACGAACCGCACGAACCTCACGAACCTCACGAACCTCACGAACCACACGAGCCACATGAACCACACGCGAACATGGGGACTTCCCTCCCCCGCAGCTTCGTTTCTAACCAGCAAATAAACGGTTTATAAAATAAATACAATAAAATAAAATAAACGTTTATAAAATAATAACGGCTCGGCTACACAAGGAGGCACAGCTGGACCGCACGCATACCCACCCCTGTACCTGCACCATGCAAACCCGAGGTCCTGCGTTTGAGGTTTTGCTTCTCTGATCCGAGATTCTCAGAGGGCAGAAAGCATAGGATCTCGTGTGCAGCGATATGTAGTCCAGCTAAATTGCAGCTCAGGGCTAATATTTTCGCCTAGCGAATTATGATTGCATCATTTTGAGCCGTTCTGGCTGAAATACACTGCAAAATACACCGCCATCAAAACCAGCATCAAACCTCAGCACACTGAATATACAGAAGAACAGATAAAAATCACTGTTCAGAGCCACAGAACATCGAATCAGATAAATGGCTGGGTGACCATGTGCTACACTCGACGATTATACGAATCTATCCCTGTGGTCAGGGGTCTGATTGCCCGAAATTGACCATTTTTTTTAACTGTAGCACTCTCTCTGCTCTCTGAATACAGTGGAAAAATACACAGAAAGGGCAGATTCACTGCTCTCCTTTATGAAATGGTAAACAAACAAAAATAATAAATGACATAACTGTATAAACTAGAAATCAGTACAGTGCCAAGAGTGTAATAGTAAGACAGGTCTCTACAGTGCTCCCATTTTATCACCAGTTGCTCCTGAAAATTGATGTGCTAACTGGAAAAATAATTTAGAAGCACATCCACTAATTGGGATGAGTTAGTGTGCTCCCAAATTTTTTCAGCATAGGAGCATATGTGCTCCTTGGAAAAAAAATGTCAGTGCAAAGAGTTAGATTTGTAAACACTTCCCTTTTGACTGCTACAGGAATGGCCAGACAGTCAATAAGAATAGGCATCAAAAAGGATTACACACCTTTCTGGAGCAATTTCACCTCTCCATTTTCCCTCTTAATTTCATTCATCACTTTGTGTTTCTTCTTCTCCCTTTCCTTCTCCTTTTCTTTGTCCTTCTCTTTCTCTTTGTCCTTCTCCTTCTCCTTCTCCTTTTTCTTCTCCTTGTCCTTGCTGTTGTGGTCTGAAACAGAAAAAAATAAAGAGGCGGAAACTAAGTATCATTTCAAGCAACATCATTCACAGTGCTGTCGAGGGAGGAGACTTGCACATTTACTTTTAAGAGGTCTAGCTGCCACAGTCGTGCAGGGATCTGTGATAAAAGGGCTTTTTATGCAATGCAACCTAATAAACTAGCATTGAATGAGGAATCTAAGTGCGTATGGACAGCTAGTGCCCTCTCGAATGAGGAATCTAACAGGACAATCTTTTAGTTTGTTTCCTTATTCGAGAGGGCTCTAGCTAGCCATACATACTTAGTTTCACTTCCAGGTTGTTAGCAAATATTTCTTTAAACAGTCATGAGGGTGGATCTGAAGCTCCAAATTAGCATTCGACAAACTGAGGTCACTCGTCAGGAAGTGTCACAGAAACCAGTTGGTGCTTCACAGGCGTTGATTCAAGCAGCAAAGAGCTGAAGAGCCAACCAGCTCAGTGCACCTGACGGGCAGTTTGGGTTTGTGACTTGTTCTGCAGTGGTCTCAGTGGTATCTACTCAGATGCACAGATGTGGTAACTACCATTACACACTGTAGTGACGTGTAGCAAGGCTGCACGGTTCTCAAACTGCTGTCCATGAGAACCTCTCCGGTGGCCTGTTCACTGCTATGTTGATATTGCAAGACACGGATCAAACATCAAACAAAGAGAAGAGTGCAACCAATTGATGACTGCAGGTTAGTCTGTGGCAGGGCTGGGTAATAAAACATTCTTCATAATTATCAATAAAATTCACCATGATCTCAAATTATTTTCAACCGTCACAATCCTGCACCCACTTGTCCGTGTTCCGCCATCTACAACGTGCTTGCATGCAAAGAAATACAACTTGGACAGTCGATCATGTCGCAACAGGAACAGGCCAACGCAACAACTAGTACACTGAGGTGCACACAGAATAACCACGCCTTCTGAGCAAGAGAGACACCAAGACGGGCGAGCCAAGAGAGATAGCGACTACGAGAGAAACGCAGCCTCCAAGGACAAGGAAATTGTTGGGTGAGAATTACCGAAGGAGTGATTATGAAACAAAAAAAAAAAAAAAAAAAAACATAGCTATCTGCTCATGTGCAATAAAAAAGCGGCTTGCTTTAATGTGTGTCTCTGCACACTGATAAGCGCATGTATTGAGTAACAGAGCTGGCAGCAGTCTAACGCAGTCAGGAGCCGCTTGTGTGTCTGCAGTCCTGCTGCTCCCCTTCCAGTGCTCCCTTGCTGATGCCTTTTATGACACTGCAAGCACCACCCCTGAGCTTGCTTTGAAATTAAAGTTCGCCCAGTGTGTCCTTGTGCAGTTCCTGGTCAGTTGCTTTCAGTTTCGCTGCAAAAGCGACACACTGGCTTCACTCTTTATGAAATTAACTTACAGCGTGTAATGTTTCAGAGAACGCAAGGTCGCCATTTTAAGAGCACCTACAGACCAGGTTATTATTGTGCTGAATCTGGCTATACTGCATATTTCAGAGAAAGACACATGCATGGAGGTTACAGCATGTCTGATCAATGGTTATCAATTCATAAAATGACTACAGCTACAACGCGAGTCTATCTAAAATTATAAGGCTAGAATAATTCCACCTTTCCAACAAATGATTCAAATTAAACTGCATTTTGACTTAATTTCTACATTTCCAAACAGCCCCTATATACAACTAAGCATCAGCTTGTTTGTTTGGTTTAAAATAATGTTTAAATTCAGGCCTGTTGGTTCTGTTTAAGAGAATGTTGTTTGAAGGACAAATTGTTGGTTCTGTTTTTTTTATCGTAGTATTTCAGGTCTCAAAAAGGTATCTTCCAAAATCTTCATGTAATGGTGTTTATTATTGCTTTCCCCCCCCACTGTACCTTAGCGCCCAGGTTACAATAACGAATGTAACCTTGTATGTAAACCAACGAAGTGGAAGCAGATGGTTTCTAAGGTGATTCTGAGGGTTAGGCCACACCGGATGGCACCACCTTGGCTCCGTGTCAAAACATTTTTTAAAGACTTCGCATTTAAACGTTCACCATTTCGTTTGAGATAGATGCCCATTCTTTTAAAGAACTGAATATTTTATGGGAGAACGCGGTTGGCAGAGCATCTAAATTATTTGATAACAGACTAGATGGCAGAGACTTTATAAAAAACATTTTCAATAGCAACTTAATTGCAAATTACAATTTGAATGTGCAGTGAATCAATGGCGCTGCAGGGGGGAAAAAACTTCCCTTTGCAGGGATTTCTAGAAATGCAATTCAAATACAAAGCCAACTCAGGCTGTTAACCACATTTCAATCCAGGTGAACAGGAGAGCACATTTTCACATTAGTTCATAAAATAGAGGTAACATCAAAACTATCTTAAACCACAGAGGAGCAAGTGGCATTTTTTGGATTTTGGTTTTTAATTAAATTTTGTATTTTATGGATGACAATATTTGCATACCAATATAAAGGGGAGGGGTAGTAGCTGTTATACAGGTGTTCATAAAAAAAACACAGGAGAAAATATTTCTAATTCAGAAAATGCTCTTACAGAAATGCTGTCACCAGCCATCTCTGACGAAATGTGGACGGGAACATTTATAACCCCGTGTGCATTACTGAATAACAAAAGGTCACCAAGGAGGAGTTCCAAACAGAGGATGAAGTTTCACACAGAGCCAGGCGCAGAAAAAAATATTGCTTTGAAATGCACTTTATGATTTACGATTTATGTCTTTATGATTACGATATTCTATAGTCATTTTTATATGCTCTAAAAAGGACTGCCACAAAATCCCACCTATATCTAAAATGTGAATTTAAAAAGCACTTGGATACAGTGTTTACTGGGAGGAAAAGTGAACGAGACTCCCCATGTAGTTGCCTGAATTGAGATGAAAAGCCCCATGTGTAAAATACAGATTACAGACGAAGCATAAATAAGGTTCCTTTCAAACAGCACATTGACATGCCAAAACCCTTTAACACATTTCTAGTTTAGCCACAGAATAGCCCTGATAAGCCATAAAGAGGCTGCTATGATTATAGACTTGGTCCATGCATACTAACATTGCACACTGGCTTAAGGTCTTAGATCTTGAATAGAGCATCAGGTGCTTATCAGTTACAAACGATCTTGGGAGCACCGATACGATGCCATTCAAATAATCAAACAAGGCAAAACTGCACCGAGTATCAAAACCCAATCTTACAAAGGGGAACAGCTAAACCAATTAAAAATGACTATATCACACAACATCCAACTTGTTCTAGTAGCCATTTCTGGCATGCAGTCCCTGGAAAGAACCAACAGCAAAGATACGAGAGTGTGTGTTCTGGGTAAAATGAAAAAATGTGACCAGAGCACTGATGCAAACACACTTTTTGAAAGTTTCATTTAATCCATCTCAGACCTGCCAGAGCAAACACCAAAGGCCCGATAAGAGGAAAGACGGAGGCGTCGTGGGCTTTATTAAAAACAGCACGTGTCCCAGAGCACTGTTCTGCACTTTTCAGAAGCTCTGAGCAGGTCGGAAAGAAAATGCCAAGCACGGTAAAAACCTGCAGTAATAATCACTGCCGCGTCCTCAGATGGTGACACATCATCCCATTTCTAAACTGCGGCAGTATCACAACCCAGACTTCAGCAGTTCTGTGGAAAGAAACGGCAGCCAAGTCACATGGCACGCTTCAACATACGAAGACCGTAAATAACCTATTGAATTAAATCTGCTTATTGTATAAACGCTGGGAATCCATTCTTATACTTTGCTAAAATATTACAAAAGCACCTAACCAATGATTGCACACGTAGAGGCAAATCTATACCCATCCATCAATGCAAACAACATAGCTATTTATTATTATAATTAGCAATATGTTAGGGGTGTATGCATTTTGGATTTGTACATTGCTTCTTGGTTACCATAGTTAACTTGCACTGGTTGCCTTACTCGCCATATGTTTACATGCCGGGCTGGGAGTGTTGGTAGCACTACTGCTTATATTAATCAGAGGAGTGCATTACGCAGATGGTCCTATCCAGTCAGCTAAATGAAAGTAATGTAGTTAGTGGTAGGCTACTTCACAGCTAACATTAGCTAAGTAGGCAGATATTTTAGGGATTGGATTGTAGCGTGAAATAGGTACGGCAAAAGATGATTCTGCCAAACCCTGTGATCTCTTACATTCCATTCAATCAACAGCAGAAGCAGTTGTTCTACATATTTAAAAACGTTGTCGTGCAAATTTAGCTTATGTTTATCTGTTATTAAGCCTACAATAGCCCAAAGGTATGCCAATACAGCAGTGAAAAACGCCATTCACTGAACTGCGAAATAAACAAGGAACTGCTGTGTAATTATACCATCTCATTCTACAATATATCTGCGACTAAATAAGGAATAAATATACAATCTTATCATTGGTTTGGCACATACAGATGTCCCTTTCAGGACTTTTACACCATTTTAACTCTTCTCAGTTAATTCAGGTTTGGTTGATAACCCTCATCCAGGAGAGGACAGTAGAAGCTTTCTAACGGTGTATAGCATCTCATCTGATATTTTTTAACAACGATTGAGAGCCCAGCATGAATTGTTGCTTTAGCACAATGCTGCGCACTCAACCGTAACGTTATGCAGTAATATACAAGCACTCATTGAGACACAATTGTTTTTTTGCTTTGATTTTTGAAAGACTTTACTCTTTCGGCTAAAGCAAAGTCTAGCCATGCTGACATGGATTTGGGGAGTGGATCAGAAGAGGAGGAAGCATGAATTCTAGCGAGGATACATATGAACATGCCGAAGATGTATTACTGCTTGTAACATTTAAACTGTTTACGTTGTGTAATTTTTGATAGTTATACTCGCACTGGACACAATAGACAACGGTTTACCTCTGCTAATAATGCTCGGCACATTTGCATTAGGGGCTAGCTAACAGCTGTTAGTATTAGCATAGTGTGTTAGCGTAGAGACCTACTTTGTTAGAATTCGTACCACTCCCAATGAAACTGAGTGTTTTTCATGAGTTTTGCGCTATTTTCTAATGCAGGCATTTCACATACTGTAGTGTAAGTGTTCATAGGTGGCTCAGTCATGTGCTATGTTTGATACACTGGTTTTCCATGAAGCTCGAACATCGGCAACAATTTTCTGATGGTGGAATATTATTTTATTGTTATCTTATTGTACATAATGTGTGGTCTTGGTATCTCCTGGGCTATACTTGTCACTGAGGGCAAGAAAAATACTCATTCAAATTTACTGTGTGCTGATGTGTGCTAGATGAATGTAAAATTTCCCTTGGGGTGATCATAAATAGTAACATTCGTAAAGTTTTGTCCCATCGCCATGCAACAAAAGATTACATACTGTAGAATACAGAAAAACATACAAGAGTGAATGATTACATATTTATGTATGTGTACTACACTGTGTCACTGTGTTTTTAGCATACTTTTTCAATGCGATATCAATGTTTCATCTTAAACCAACACAAGAGGAAATATTTATGTGCTTTATAATGGACAAAAAGCATTTTATTCATTTTCGAAGAGGTTTTTGGAACCCAAGATACCTCAGACCCCTATACTAATAAAAAGATAGAAAAGTCAGAAAATGTAACCATGAGTTTCAAGCCAAAGCTGTTGATTTGTAGTGAAATATGATTATGTAATGATTTACAGCAATGCATATTTACAGAATTTTCCTAGTCTCGGTGATGCTCACATCAGAGTTATAAATCCTTAGATGAACACTACATAAATTGGCAAGGATTGGCCAGATTTGGCATCTGGGTGAAGGGGTTAATCACCCCAGAGTGTTGCATGGATGGCCATCACACCCTGGAACTGAATCTGCAATTGGCGATTGTGTGGCCTAGAGTGTGGGAGGTTTCAGGTGATATGGATCACTGTTGGGTGCCAGTGGACTCCACGCAAAAGCCACATAGGAGAGATCTGTGCGAGCTTAGCTGTAGTCTGCGGTGTGAAAAGAAGCACCTGGTGGCACAACGTGCTTCAGAGGAGAACCATGGATGTCTACACTCTCCCCAATCGGCAGTCAGGTCTGCAGCATGCAGACAATTGGCATTCCAAATGGTTAAGAAACAACACTGTGATTAATGCTATAGAAAACGAGAAGCAAGTGTTCATCACTGTCAGAAAATATTTGGTTAGCTAACTTGCTAGCTAGCCATAGCTAGCAGGACAGCAATTAATAATCACTTGTAGACAAGATATAGAATGTCAGAAGATATTGTTTGCTTGCCAAAGCCTGAAATGGTACATTTAAAATAGTGTAATGGGCCACTTCCAGTAATGGGTATTTTCTGTAGTGGTGAGTGTAGCCTGTAGCAAGCAGGTGATAAGTTAATAGTACCGATTTTACATTAGGCTAGAGCTAGTTAATGAATGGCAGATAATAAAATGTAGCTGCAACAAAATCCAGAATTCTACCAGGTACCAGAATTCAACCATAGTTAATATTTTCATATTATTATATATTCATATTTCAGAGTATGAGAAAGCACTGGAAATGTGTTTTGAGACTCCTGGAAGAATGCCCTGTAGAAACCCAAAGTGCACATTGTCTAAATGGACTGCACTACTGTAAACAGTAGTGCTTTTATTTTGAAAAACATGGGCAAATGATATTTTCCATATTGTCCACACCTATACATTTAAGAAAATTGAGACACAACAAATCACAAATATAAGCTTGATAGCATGCATAAAGGTGGCTACCCAAGCAAGTACCATCCATTTAACAATGTCCAATTCCTTACATACCTTACAAATGTGCCATCTTCCACAAGCTAAGCAAGAAAATTGTTATTGCTAAGGCAGCAACCTACATGAATCAGTGAACAACCAAAACCAAAATTGTAAATATAAGTTACCTTCAGTTTTCCAAGTAAAATATCACAAAAGAAGCAGACCATTGCCACATAAATCTTAAAAGGCCTACATAAAAAATGCACTGCATAGGTTAGCTGGTATTAAAATCAACAATACCAAGAAATTAAATTGAATCTACCCACATCTAACTTGAAACCAGACAGATTGGATGTAACAAGTGGGAAAATGTTGGAAAAAATTGTGGGTCTTTGGTATGGCTAAATTTGAAAATGCTCCATTTAAAAATTACTATTTCCTTTTTAAAAAAATATGGACATTCAACAAGAAATCCAACAATCCACATTAACTCCCTAAATTAAAGCCACTTAAAACACTTTCCTAAAACCTGAATCCGGATGAAGACGATTGGGTCACCAATTTGAATCGACAGACGACATCACGGGCGTCCGTCACGAGGTCCCCTGTAATGGCCCCCAGGAGGTCAGCGCACTCACAGTATTTGTAGGCTACGGCAAAGGACAATTAGGAGGCACAAGGGACTTCAGAGATTAAACAATTATTTTAACTAGAATAACAGGAATCTAAACAGGGTTGTTGACGCAGTTCCCTTACTTTCATTGGGTTAAACATAAATAGTCACTTTCCTAAGGAAGGAACTAGGATTCTAACAGAAAGTTCCAATACCTGGCTGTAATTGCAGAGTCTACAGTGGGCATTACCTTGCCATGTTCTGGCGATATTATTTTGGGGGCGTGGTAGAAAACATTACTAAATGGCGGGCGATTGCTGTACACTGTAGAAATAGCATAGTTTCAGCACTCGCTTAAAACCAATGGCACATTAACTGCCAAACAACTCGCCACTACGCGCTCTACCTTCACCAACACATTTGTATACTTGTTTACAAAAACTACGCCATTAACTGGGCTAATGTAAATTAATTCATGATCCGGATTAAGAAGACAGCTACGCAGCATCAAATGAGCAATAACGTTGCAGTTAGCTTGCTGGCTAACTTAAACTGAATAACGAATGTTTTGTAAAATAAATATTGCACATAGTAACTAACTATGCAATCTAAATATTTTAAAAATGTATTGTAATTGCAAATGTAATTACAACACCTCATACAATTCCGACAAATGTAAAACTGTCACACGTCATGTTAATACTACATATCGGCAAGCTAACGTTAGTTAGCCCAAGTTCCAAGTGCCACTCGCAGCCATTACAGCTCGCGAAGCATGCAGACAAGAAACAATAACCAAATCCTGAACTGGACAGCGTTCAAATACAGGCTTGCTTAGTTAGCTAAACTTAGCTACACACGGATGGTCAGTCGCATATGCCATATTAGAACCTGCATTATTTGTATACTGATTTTGTTTGCAAATGTTTTATCACCGAGCAGCGAACATGCTGATCAGATACGATCTCAAAATGCTCATAAATGATACAGAAATCATTTATGCATATCGAAGTGTTCGTACTAGCATGCTAGCTAAAGCACAGCCTACTTCATGGCCCACATGCTCCTGTATTCCGCAACGAGTAGTTAGCATTAGCTAGCTAGCTAGAATGTGACGCAAAGCAACGTTAGCGACTGAGCTTGCGAACATTAACGAACATTTCCTCGATCATGTAGTCGACCTCACATTTTCTTGACATTGATAAACTGGTATGACTAAACTAATCGGGGAGTATCCGTTAGCTACGCAGCCACAAATTACTAATAGTTAGACACTAGCTCGCAGAAAACTCCAAAACATTATCGTTACCTTTCTGCACCAACTTCACCTCCCCATTTTCCTTCTTCAGCCCAGAACTGATAAGGCTGTTAACGTTACTTGTAGGAGGTGGTTTGTGTTTCTTCTTTTCCTTTTCTCGTTTCTCCTTGGGTTTTTTATACTTCGAGGGGGAGGCAAGGAAATCGCTTTGCTTGAAGACCTTGTGGAGAGGTGCCTGAACTGGCGCTGCGGGGTTGTTCGCCTTAATGGGACCGAAGCCCCATGTTGTCGGGCTGCCATAACTCTGCTTCTGGTGCTGCTTCTCCACTGCGCCGCCTCCTCCCCCTCCTCCGCCTTCTCCATTCAGTTTCTTGGGTTTAAGGCTCTTCTCCTCGTTTCGGACTTTCTTGGGTGGTGGAGGATGGTGGTCCCGGGAAGACTGCGGTCGGCTCTCCGACGTTCCTTTGGGTTCCTTGGGTTTTGGGAGCGGGCTTTTATCCGCTGCTGCGAAGTGAATGAAGCTCACTGACTCCGCCATCTTGGGGCTTTCTCTATTTACTCTCCCCGTCCGCGACTGCTGTTTGTGTAAGAGGCAGAGAAGGGGCGGGGCATAATCTCTATTGACAGGCAGTGAAGGGGCGTGGCATTATGCCTATTGACAGACAGAGAAGGTAGAAGGCGGGGTTTTCTCCTGATTGACAAGCGTGAATCCACTGTAGGAGGAGAAAAGGACTGGTGACAACGCGGGAAAAGATTAGTTAAAACACTGGACAGAAAAATCAGTGAAGAGAAAATAGTAGTATATAACAAGAATGAATTGAAGGAAAGCAATTCTTGAGACATGGGCCTTCAATTTCAGGGTATAAAGTGCTGACTTTTCCTTTGCCACGTCAGTAAATTGGAATTTGAGAATCTTTCATTCGCCAACCACTCATCTGTTAATTTTAGCATATCATTTTTTCTGCGGGTATGTATGTAAATGAAACGTTGTATTTATATAATTAACATAGTTTACTAATAGCTACTGTTCTTGCATGAATGGCTGTGGCTGTGGCTGTATCATGTGTGTGTGTATACTAATAATAATTGTAATTGTAACTAATAATTGTACTTTAGATAAATACTTAAGTAAAGGCAGCCGTTTTGATTCATATGTTCCCCAGTACACAAATTAATGTTCGTGGCTCCTGAAAAGAAGCAAAATGTGAAATGACTGTAGAATAACAAATAGGCAAATATCATTTATGTACCAGAACTATGAATGCAGTTGTAATGTAGCTAGATGTACATAGTTCTGTAGATTACACCTTCTAATAATTGTAATTATGCAAAAATGAACGGTAGGATCGGTAGGGGTATATGTGTTCTTCTTTTTTTGTAAGTTTGGAGAAGTTTGACCATGTGCTTAGCCTCATAAAACTATCCCTCTCATGGTCCGGCTCAGAAGGCACAAACTTAGGCTACAGGAAATTCCACAGGCATGGCTTGCTGATGCCCAGCGCAGTCGGATGACAAATCGCGCCGCCAGCACGTCACAACAAACGGGACTGACACACTTTTAGTGGTGCAGTCATGTGGAGCGAGGAGGGAGCATGGACGGAAACTGGCGCGCCAATTCAGTGACAAACTGCCGTGCTGCACGAGACCAGGCTCGTCAACTCAGGCCTAATCTATGGAAGGCCATTGGAGAAAATAACGAGACGTTTATGTCGTTCAATATGCTGCAGCGTCCGTCAGAAGGGAACGGTCAAATTGCTGCAGGGGGCAAGATCCTTATCGATTGCCGGAAGTGTTTTATATTAGGCCTATTGTTGTTGTTATTAATAATAATAATAATAATAATAATAATAATAACAACAATATTATATGGGTTGCTTGCATGGAAAGAATCAAAATAAAGTATCTGGAAACTTCTCAGTGAGGTAGCACGCAGAACACAATTTGCTACTGAAACCAAGTAATGAAATTAAGCTCCACTATACTCAAGACTCGTTTTGAAAACAAGACAGTCTAGATCGTTTCACGGCTCCCAGTGCTGGGACAGAAACGGTGATATCAGCTAGCAAAGCATTAGTGGATTAATCTCCTCTGGAGTCCATCCATGCAGCTGGCAATCAAAAAGCTATACACTGTAGTGTATTTTAGAGACGGGACTCCCTCAGCAATTACTGCTTGGGGAAATAACTTCTACTGATGTTCCATCACTGCAGTAACTCGTCTTAGTGAGACAAAAAGGGTGTTACCAAAAAAGAAACCCAAGTTGAGAGAATATAAATGCAGCCATCCCAGTGCAACAGCTGCTATCGTAAGCAGTATTGTGGTCTGCAAAATGCTGGAAGTACAGAGGCTGGTATCCAAAACCCAGAGCAATATGGAGAAGAAAAATTGACTAATCTTTGGAAATCCTGTTATGCCAGAGCATCTTTTTAAATCACAATCTTGAGTGTGAGCACACATATTCAGTCTCATTAAGATATGGGAAATGAAATGGCTTCCATTGGCCTAAAATGAACCTTAAGATATGGAATGTACAGGAAAGTTCTGTCAAATGTGGAGTTCACAACATTGACTTTAAGAGAGCCAAAAAAAAATTATTTTTGCATTTTAATTAATTTTGATCTGCAGCAATTTCCCTGTAACTGTCAGGGAAGCATCTTATTTGTACCTTGCAGAAGCCAGTACTGAAGGATCCTTGTCTTTTGTTGAACAAGTCAGAGTCCATTGCCTGAAAAGCACCTCTCAGTTCATTAAGCTTTAGAGGGGCACCCTGGTTTACAGGCAGTCTGTGCCACTGCAGTAAAACACGCTGTTAAATATGTTTAAAACATGGATTCTCTGTTTAAGTTACAAACTCAGAGTTACGTAGTGTGTCAATACTATGTTGAATATTTGGATATAGGTGCTTGTGCTGATACTGCAAACAGCTTTCATGTAGTCTCACCCTACTGTTAGTCTCTATGGTTGCTGCGGAGTGACAGAGAAATTGACGAATGTGGAGAGGGAATCAGATGGAGATGGTCTTAAGCCTGTTGATAAATGGGATCCCTTACTTCACATTACACAAGTAGTGAAACAGGCCAGTAAGAGGCACATGTCTGAACAGAACTAGTGTCCATATAGATGACAGAGATCGTCAGTGATTCAGTCAACATATTTACTGTGCACTGCACTGCAATACAGCTGCAGTGGGTCGATCATTGTCAGGTATTGAGGTCTCTGCTATACCTTCAACCATACGTAGACTAAATTAATCAAATGCACAGTTGGACAATGCATTTTCAGGCCAACACAGTGAAACAAATGTATTGAATAATCTGACCCAAACACTGAGCCAACAACCAGGTGAAGTGTACTACTGAAACATAACATGATTTCCTACAAACCAACACTGCTTCACCCCCCATAGTTTCAATGGGGTTCAAATTTTTCAATACGGCAATGGAGGCGAAGGAAACAAAGTACAATCTGGTGTTTTTCTTTTTCTTTTACTGACAAGTCGATTGATTTCTGTAACATACAAACAGGTCTGTGTGGTAGGGTTTGTTGAGAGAGGTTCCAGAGGCTCGGCCACGGTGGTGTGCGCGCGTGCGAGCTGAAACGAGGGGCAGATTCTCCAAAAGGCACAGGCAGGCTCCAAGGCGAGAGGTACAGCCGAGTATGGGCCAGGAATAAAACAGCATATCATAGAAAAATAACCTTTACAATAAAATTTACAAAAAAGTATTATTACAATCTTGAGCCCGTGCCATTTCAGCGGCTGGTGACTGTGGTTCCAGCCATTTTGTCTTTTTGCTTTGTTTCTTTTTTTTTTTAAAAAAGGAAAAAAAAAATTCAAATAAAATAATAATTAAAAAAAACCCTGAAATATTATCTAGAAACAGGAGGGCAAATAATTTACAATGGAAGTTACACAAGGGTGTTGGATCATGCAGAAACTTCTTACATCTTCTGTTAATAAGAATACTTAGCGACAGCAAATTTGTCAAATTATATACCTACTTGCCCTGTACATTAATAAAACACTGCATATATAGCTATCGAGAAGTTAGAGGAGAAAAAAAAAAAAAACAAAAAAAATAAAATAAAAACAGTAGTCCACTGCCCCTAATAATACGTGTCTTACTGTATTGTAATGATACAAGTCTAAACGTACTGTAGCAGAGGAAGAAAAGCCGTTTCTCTTGAGTTTAAAAAAATCCATCAGTAATCCTTTAAGAGACTAAGGCAGGTTAATGGTCCCAGCAAAGAGAGTAATTAGCACCAGAATACAGAACCCCTGGCAAAAAGTACAAATACAGTAGAATGTGTACCATTGCATGATGGAGATTATCTACATTGCTTTAAAAGATTGTGTTAGTCGGAAAGGGGGGGCTGTGTTTGAAAGGGTGAAGAGTACAGTCTATTCCTCCATATACAGTGGCACTTTAAGGAAAGGGACGCCTTCTCCAGGTCTGTAGGGTGGTGGGGGGGGGAGGGGGGGGGGGGGGGGTGCGGTCTGTAGCTATCATGTCCATTTCGTTGGGGGGTCCCGGGGACCTTTGGGCTTCGTGCAGCGCTTGCTGAATCCTGCAAAACACAGAAACAGCAAATGGGGAGACCTCGGTGAAAAATGGAGTACCCGTACATCTCCCAACGGGCACAAGCAGTAACTTAAGAGCGTAAAGAGCCTATAAGCAGCCTAGCTTTAAACTCTGGTGAGCAGCTTCAGTCTGCTCACGGACTCTCTGCGGCTTGCATTGGAGGTGGGGGGTGGAGGGTATCAAATATAAAACCGCACTTGTTTTCATTACTTAAGCAAGATCCAAATCTGACTTTTCAATCGAGCAGTCGGGCTGCGCGCGGCATCTTTGTGATTCACTCGGCCGGCATCTCCGCTCTCTCTCTTTCTCCCTGCTCCTTCGTTCTCGCGCTGAAGGTACCAATTTGTCAGGAGCGCGTCTGTCAGCTGAACTTTGTTAAGCGGCGCAGGGGTTTGTCGAGACTGCCTACAGCTACGAGCCCGGGAACGCCGCGTTGCAAATTGTAAAAGCTGTGAACGCTTTTCGCCGCCGACGATGGAGTCAAACCCCGTGCGTCGTCCTGCTCTGAGAAATGCGCTTAAAGCTGAGACATGGCGCAGTCTGTAGGGCGGCCCAATCTCAAGGCATATACAGTCCCCCCCCCCTCCTGCGTGGGCAGTGGTTCAGTCCCCCCCGCGGTGGCAGCTTTTGAGCTGTGACCTCCTCTCTATCTGTTACCCTCTCTGCTTTCTACCCACCCGAATAAAGCAAAAAAATATGAAAGGACCGTCAGCTCTCATGAGAAAAAGTCAGATATGCTGTCAGAGCTGAAATGCATGTTTACAGGAAAACTCTGCAATGAAATGAAAGCGAAGAACTTCCCTTCTCAGTTCTGGGTTTATTTTATGTTTACTTCACTGGGCAGGTCAATACAGAACCCAAATCTCATTTGCAAGGAAGGCATGAGGAATTGACCCAAGGTGTAAGATTGCAAATATGTGATTAGAATGTTCTTAACTGGACACTGACAGAACACTGACATTTCAGGGGGGAAAAAACAACTCTTCAAAGGGTTAAAGGTGAGTAAGGAAATTATGGAATTATGTAACCAACTGGACCATCCATATCATACTGCCAAGATTTAAATTATTTTATTGATACTGTGTATTCAACTCACATACATGGCAATGCATCCTCACCGATGTGCCTGGCAGAACATACTACCAAGCGCATGAGTATGCAGCAGGTTTACCTTCAGAAACATTCTCCTCAGTCTCTGCCCTTGCATATGAGAAGGACCTGGCAGACTACCTCAGAGAGGTAAGGCCCCTTCAGCAGCCCTGGAGAGGTGCTCACCTAGCTCTGAGGCAGGCTCGCGTCGTCCGCGGTGTCCGGTCGTGCATTGGCAGTGTTCCCATCTTCCCCTGCGGCGGGGGCCTTCTTCCTGTTCTCTCCATCTCCTGGTTCATCTAGGAAAAACAGCAAGGTGTCACTGGAGGACAATTCCACTGGCTTCAGGAAAAACCTGAAAGTAGGCTGCTGTCCAGTGGCACTCTAACTGGGATTAATATTTGCTCTACTCGTACATTTATGTAATCTACCCATAAAGCAACCCAAATCCAGGATGATTTACTTTAAAGAACCATATTTAAGAAGGATCACTGTATAGACGTTCGCGTTTGTGCCCGTTGGGAGATGTACGAGTTCTCCCCGTTTGCTCTTCTGTGTTTCACAGATCCATCACACGTGTTCATTTTCCAATTTGAAATGACTAACAAGCTTCACAGAGAAATGTTATTTGTTTTTGGCGCACGCACAAGTGTACACACACACAAATGCGTGCACACACACACACACCGTGTGCATCTCCTGCGACGGGTATTCCAGACCGGGCTTTTTAGCCGCTCTTAATGATATGAATGATTCATTTTCACAGAGATCTCAGAGGGCGATCAGATTAATTATTTGTGCCGCGTTTGTGAGATGCCGCTTTGCATTTCAGAGGCGCGGGCCGTGGCAGAAGTGAGGGTGGGAACGCCACCCCCCCCCCGTCCCCCCCAGTCCCCCCCCAACCTCTCCCTCTGGGTACAAAGGGGGAGGTCAATACCCGCACGCACGGCACCCCCCCGCCGCGCTCCCGTTCGTTAATGATATTCTCTCCTCTGACATCAAACGGCATAGCGGAGCACCGTTTGCACGCTAGACCGCCGCGGCGCTTTTAATGGACAAACGAGAGGGGCGCGGGCTGACTTCAGAAAGCTCCCGCCCGCCTTCGCAAACGCCGCGCGCGCCCTCCCGCCGAACGGCCCCGCCGCCGCTGCCCCGCGCCAGGTCACATGACCCCAGCGGCCGGACGGGTGACCTACCGTTCTCGGCGCTCCTGGGGGGCGTCGCACCCTGCGGGGGGGGGGGGGGGGGGGGGGGAGGGAAAGGGAGAGAGAGAGGTTACGGCGGGCTTCATTTCCTGATTTAAGGCGAGAGGCTGATGTAAGACGTCCTCACCTGGGGAGACTCCGCCCCCGTTCCCAGGCAGTCCGGAGAGCCGCTCCAATCCGCCGAACTCCCCGACCCCGAGGCCTTCTGATCCGAAGAGTCTTCTTTAGACAGAAAACAGGGGCAGAGTCAGCAACGGGGGGGAGGTGAGGGGGGGGGGGCTGTTTTTGTAGGATAGTACACATTGAAAAAGGTCACATCCCACACAGGTGCAGGAACTCCGGTCTCCTTCATGTCACAATGGACTCTGGCAGCGGACTGAGGAGCGGAAAAATCCCCAGGGTCTCTCCACTCTGCACCTCACACTGCACCTCACACTGCACCTCACACTGCACCTCACACTGCACCTCACACTGCACCTCACACTGCACCTCACACTGCACCTCACACTGCACCTCACTCTGCACCTCACACTGCACCTCACA
Source organism: Anguilla japonica (assembly GCA_025169545.1). Classification (NCBI taxonomy): domain Eukaryota; kingdom Metazoa; phylum Chordata; class Actinopteri; order Anguilliformes; family Anguillidae; genus Anguilla; species Anguilla japonica. Next base: position 18,964,772 of record CM045889.1, read on the forward strand.
CTGCACCGCGGGAGGATATACCACAGAGCGCGTTACATAACGGAACAACATCACCCTGACCTTCCTGCTGCTCGCCCAGTGCACACTGGGAAAGGCTCAAGCACCCCCCACGACCCTGCCCAGGAAAAGCGGGTATAGATAATGGATGGATGGATGGATGGATGGTTCAACCTGATCCAAAACACTCAATTGGCCTCATTCACAAAACTATTCTTAAAAGTTCTGTTCTTAATAAAAGTTCCTATGAAAAATCAAAGTGGATTTCATGAAATATGCGCAGACCTTCGATTTTGTGTGTATCCCAGGTGTATCACCCTAGAAATCCCATAATAGGCGCTTGTGGGTCTTTATATATCATTACCAATAATCGTAGATCGCTGTTATCGACAAACATGAATTTCACGTTCCAACAAGGCTATTTTTGTAAAAACCAAAACAAAAGTTGTAAAGTGCAGCCAAAAAAATTTGAGAAAAATAGAAAACTCAACTAAACCAACCAAACCTGCTCTCTTAAAACAAAATAAAGCTAAACAGAAATTTAAATGAAAAGCTTGTGAAAAATTTGAGGTTATTCAGATTAGTTAATACAGTTAAAATAAGTAACATAATTTAACATGAATACATCATAGTAATATAATAGTTGTATTGATAAACATTTGTTGTTAACATTAGTTCTGTAACTACTTAAGATGTGTTTCCAAACACATACATTTTGATCTTACCAAAGAAGAAATTCAGATTTTTAAAAAATGAATACCAAAATGCTTGCGGAAATTTGATTGTACGCACGTTTGGTATGTTTGGCCCAATGTCTCTACACACCAACCCAACACACTCAAATGAGCAGGGATCCACAAATCCTCAGGACACACTACCTTTAAACAACAAGACAAGCCAACCAAAGCCAGACCAATGAGACCTATCCAGGCTGAAAGCAAAATAAACACTGCAGTCAATTCAGCCAAATCGTCACAATACTGAGAATGTTACGTTAAAAAAATATCCAAAAGGAGTTTACATCAATCTTTGCTCACTCACTCTCTTCAAATCAAATAATTATCACTAATGTGAGAGTAACTGAAGAGAAGGCCCCATTGACAGTTGCATTATACACAACCGTGTCATTTAAACCATGCACAAAGCCTGCAAATTAAATAGATTTTTTTTATTTTTTAGAGCAATTTGTTTTTGAAAAGGTTTTTTTCTTCCTTGAAAACAGAAAGGACTACTTCATCTACATCATTTACTTCACACAGAAATGCAAGTGGTCCTCAAGTCGCACCCTGATTGGCTCAACTGATATCATCCTCCTATTCAGCGATTGGCTGATTCAGCAGTAAAGGGCAGCTCGCTCGGCGGCTGACCAAGGTTTTAACCCCTCTAACCAAGGTAGGGTGAAGAAGCAAACCGTATCCTGCCAGTGTGGTCAGAATTGGATAATTAGAGCCCCCACAGAATTAAAACAGCAAGGTTTTGTGGCTTATGCTGCTCTTATACAGAGAACCTCCACAACAACAGGGCAAGCTCACTATTGTGCCATTCAAGAACTCTCCAACTGGCGCATTTCAGTGAATTTGCTTATCAAGCATTCGTACACCGCTGACTGCAAATGCATTGCGAAAGTATTATGCTAAAGGAATCATAACAGCAACAATACTGAATTTATGACCAAACATGCCTAGATTACCATCTGTTTAGTCTGGGAGAGTGGCTACAGAGGGAGGTGGTTCAGGCACGCTGGAAAACTGATGTATGGTCAAGTTGAATCAAGTTGAATCATGAGTTTAGGCAGTTGGATACGGATGTCTGGACAGCTGAGTGTGCCAGGGCATCCTAGCAGTACTGCCCCTCAAGCCAGCAGGACCACACATTCACTTGGCAGCTTAGCCTAGTCCATGAATGCATGGTCAGTTAGCCCTGCAGGGTTAGAACATTAATTGAATTCAGGTAGGGGTTCCAGTAGGACGGCTCACAGTAATGGCTGCCTTAGCCGTTAGAGGTTACACACTGGTGGCTGAGGAGGATTGTACAGCAGCTGGATGGAGCTTCTATACAAGTGTTTATCTTTTTGTTCTGTTTGGCACAGAGACTAGACTTACTGTGCGTGTTGACCCCCCCCCCCTCCCGCTCAATAGCTGGGTTCCTCCTGAGATTTTTTCCCAATCGGGGAGTTTTTCCTCACTGCTGTGTTAGGGTTTCTCCCTCACAGCCTGACCGATGGAAACTTTGGGTGAATCTCAGGTCCCGGGTGGAACACATGGTGACATCATGTCATGGGCTAACCAAGAGCTTTAGGTCTTAAGCCACAGCAGATCAAGCATCGAAGCGGGGAGAGACGTCACCCGTTCACCACAAACCCCCGCGACCCTGTGCGTAATGGCCGTCACTCAGAGCGCCAGACAGCTCGTCGGTCAGGCGCTAGACACCGCCTGCATCCCAGAGGACGGTGACATCACCTCACCTCACCTCACCTCGGCAGTGCGCGGTCTCCCGTACGCGGAGCAGCCACAACCCGCTCCCCGAGCATCCATCTGCAAACGAGCGGCTAATTAGGGCGCGCTCGCTCCGAGCCTCGGCTGCTTAAACGGCCTGTTAGCATCCTCCACGGTCGCAGCTGCGCGGGCCGGCCTGCGGGAGGGAGGCGGGGTTTCCGTTTCCACGCTACGAACCTCCATCGCCGTCGTAATGAAGCCCGACTCGCGCCGGCCTAGCCCAGCCCGGCCCCCGGCCCCATTAGCACAGGGAAGCACGCATCGCCCTCAGAAGTGCTGTGGCCACACTGGATAATGTGCCTGTGCGCAAAACTGACCCCACCTTAATAACTGCAGCTGGACAATTCTAAAAAATAAGTGAATTAGTAAATAATTAAAGAAATACATAAATAAACAAACCTCAGCTGTTCAAATATGACTGATGCAAAACAACAGCCCTTAAAAAATGAAAATAAAATCATCTACTTGTTCCCAAGTCCCCTGTCTCTGCATTCACATCACAGCACACTTCATTGGAAATAAATGACCACACAGCCTGCGCTGTGCAGGGACACGCTCTCTCGGTGAAATGTAATGGAACTGAAAGCCCATCACTGCAAACACTGCTCTCTTCACCCCGCCGCGGGCCTCCTCAGGCTAACGTCTGCAACGGAGGGTGCAGCTACAGGCTCCGCCCCTCCCGCCTGCAAACAGCTTCCGACAAATCAAACCCCTCATCCAAGGCAAAAGCTCAACGCGACACAGACACAGAACTACGGTCAAATACAATCTCAATTACCCGCTGATGATTGCCATCATTGGAAAATTGTAGCGTTGGAGGCATGGTTCCAATGAACCACGTTATGTAATCGACTGCAATTTCATTAAAACTACATTACCCATGAACACCCGTGTTGCTGAAATACAGTCAGAAAGAAATGCACATTTTTATGAGAAGGCACTACTAGCAATACATAAAATTGAATTTTCACCGGTTGGAATGTATTTTATTGGACATTTCTGATAAAGGGCTAAGGTTATTTCCACAAGAGGCAAATATTTGTGTAACTGCAAGTCCAACTTTTCATTCACAAACATTGCATCTACCCTCATAAACACTGTACATCTGTAGAGTTGCACTGTATATTAACCACAGGATGATAAATGAGTGTGGGAGGGCAGTAGTAGCTCTCAAAATGCTGACCCAAAAAGAGGCCAGTAACCTTTAGCATCCAACTTCTTGAATGACAGGACGGGTAACTTTTAAAATCAACAGAGAATTTTACTAGCAGGAAATCAGGGATGTAATTTAATGCTGTGGCTATACTCAGAATGTACTTTTTCCAGTGGCTCAGATTCACTTTGGAAAATCTGGAAAATCTCCATTCATTAGGTCAAAGAAGAACACAAAAGGCAAACCCAAATCCCAGGTTCAAAGGTCTGAAGAGCTGTTCTTGGCGCCCTCTAGTGGCCAGTGAGTGCACAGGTCGACAGGTCGGGAGGAGGAGGCCAGACAGAACGCACCTGAGGCCAGATAGTACGACTCTGGGGTTCTCACGGGCAGAGGGGGAGGGGAATCTTCAGTCTCGTCACAGTCTGAATCAGACAAAGACCAGGTGTTACCGTCCAGAGAGCAAGTGTGGCACCGAGCCAGAGATGCGCGAGTCAGAGAGCAGCGGGTCTGCCCAGCAACCCCATCACCATGCTACCCTGCGCGTGCAAGCCAATCAAAAAGCTCAGATCAAGGCGTCGAGCCAATCAAAAAGCTCAAATCAAAACAGAAGCCAATCAACAGCCCAAATCAAGGCATCGAGCCAATCAAAAAGCTCAAATCAAGGCACCAAGGCAAACGGGTTCACTTCCCCAGAGAAACAATAGAAACTGAAGCGGAAAGGGACAGCTGTAATAGTTTTTGACCAAAGCATTTCCCCCCCATGTCGGTGCAGGCATTTCCACATCTGACCCACAGGCAGAGGAACTGCGCAATAATTTCCCCCAAAGTGATCGCTTATGACTCACACATGCAGCCTACTCCTGCGGCTCCCACTCGAACCGTTACCTGACTGCACCCACCATCCTTACATCACCTATCCTGACTCTTACCCCACCCTGACTGCACCCCCTCCTGCCCACCTCCTTACATCACCTAACCTGACTCTTACCCCACCCTGACTGCACCCCCTCCTGCCCACCTCCTTACATCACCTAACCTGACTCTTACCCCACCCTGACTGCACCCCCTCCTGCCCACCCCCTTACATCACCTATCCTGACTCTTACCCCACCCTGACTGCACCCCCTCCTGCCCCCTCCTTACATCACCTAACCTGACTCTTACCCCACCCTGACTGCACCCCCTCCTGCCCACCCCCTTACATCACCTAACCTGACTCTTACCCCACCCTGACTGCACCCCCCCTCCTGCCCACCTCCTTACATCACCTATCCTGACTCTTACCCCACCCTGACTGCACCCCCTCCTGCCCCCCTCCTTACATCACCTAACCTGACTCTTACTCTATCCTGACTGCACCCCCTCCTGCCCACCTCCTTACATCACCTATCCTGACTCTTACCCCACCCTGACTGCACCCCCTCCTGCCCCCTCCTTACATCACCTAACCTGACTCTTACCCCACCCCCTGACTGCACCCCCTCCTGCCCCCCTCCTTACATCACCTAACCTGACTCTTACCCCACCCTGCCTGCACCCCCTCCTGCCCACCTCCTTACATCACCTAACCTGACTCTTACCCCATCCTGACTGCACCCCCTCCTGCCCACCTCCTTACATCACCTAACCTGACTCTTACCCCACCCTGACTGCACCCCCTCCTGCCCCCCTCCTTACATCACCTAACCTGACTCTTACTCCACCTGACTGCACCCCCTCCTGCCCACCTCCTTACATCACCTAACCTGACTCTTACCCCACCCTGACTGCACCCCCTCCTGCCCACCTCCTTACATCACCTATCCTGACTCTTACCCCACCCTGACTGCACCCCCCCTCCTGCCCACCCCCTTACATCACCTAACCTGACTCTTACCCCACCCTGACTGCACCCCCTCCTGTCCACCTCCTTACATCACCTAACCTGACTCTTACCCCACCCTGCCTGCACCCCCTCCTGCCCACCTCCTTACATCACCTAACCTGACTCTTACCCCACCCTGACTGCACCCCCCCCGCCCTCCTCTTCCTCACTTCCTGACGGCCGTCTCACTTCCTTCTTCGCGCTGCGTGGGGGATTTCCCCCGGCGCGACACAGCGAGCGGGACCTCAGCGAGCGGCTCCCCGCCTCGCGCTCGCCCCCCCTAACAATGCGCTCAGGTTCGAATGGAGGGCGGAGTCTGCTAATACCCCTTCGCCTAATTGGTCACTCCAGATCCGGTGGGGGGGGGGGGGGGTTTATGACAACCGACAGAACAAACAGAGGGCCGGGGAAGGCTTCAGTATGAACTGCTCTGTTCAGATTCATCCAAAATATTTATCTGTTCTGTAGAGGACCTTGAGGACATGTCTCTAAAAACTGAAGCTTACTTAATCCTATTGTAAAACTTTGTCCTTATTTTTTTCTAACTTTGTCCTTATTCTTCTCTGATTTTTTTTTCCCTCACTGTTTTCTTCAAACAAAATATTAAAATGGAATTAATAAAATATGAAAAATTACTCTACGGCAAAACATGTATTGTGTACTTTATCATCAATCTTATTCCTAATGGCTTTCAGTTCTTCCACAAAGATGATGGTTATAAACTACGTGAAAATTCTCAATGACATTCACAAAAGTGAAACGGGAGCTTTAATTGCTTTCACCGGGTAGAACACTTAATCTCGCGCAATCTTATTTTCATAAGCTGTAAGAACGTAAATATCACTTCCTGCGGAGCTCGGCGCTACGCAGGGCTCATGAAAGACATGGAGCAGAGACGAGTCGCCCTGCGCAGGGGAGCCCGCTGCCGAAGGTGAACATCGTCAGCAAACGGCTCTCGCTGGACAAAAAAGCCAAAAAAGGTGGAGCAGCAGGAGGTGTGTGAGCAGGGAACAGGGGGCGCGTTTCTCTCCCCCTCCGGAGAGACGCCGGCCGGATCCGCGCTTCGGTGGTAAGGCGAGCGGCCAAAGCCCGATGTCCACCCGCCGCACGCGAGCCGGCGGCAAAGCTGCACATGCCCCCAATTCAGCCAATCAGCAGCAGAGCACCACAGAGCCCGGGAAACGGCACCCCCCCCCCCCCCCCCACCACATTCACCCTCAGCACCGCATTCCATCAGCATGCCCTCCTACAAAAGCACGTCGCTTTTGCAAAGACAATTCACTCATGCAACAAACAAAGACTTCATAAAATATTTCTCATGAATTAATCTCAACCGTAGCCCCGCCCCCTCCGCTGCTGTAACCAGCGGTGTGTCAGAAGAGGCCGATTGGCAGAGATAAAGTGGGGGGGGGGGGGGTCTTGGCATTGGCCTGGCCTGGAATCTGACAGCGCTAAATTACTAAGCCACAGGCCTCCCCACGAATCTCCCCAGGCTATAAATGCCAGGCATGTGACCGCACTGCGGTCCACCTTGGGGTGAGACCGGGGGTGAGATCGCGGGTGAGATCGGGGGTGAGACCGGGGGTGGGCGGGTCCCGTCGCTACAGAAAATGATCTTACGCCTGCTGAGTCACCACTTGTTACTACGGTGACAATGACAGGCGCAAGAATCTTGCTGTGTCTTTTGATCAAGTCAAAGTTTAACGCAAACATAAGATCAAAAGAACACAACAGACGCACTCGCGCTTAAAATATGTGGTTAAGATATACAAATATTTCAAATCAATTCGGTCAATTGAGTTGAACGTCAAATTTTTCTATATTAACTGGGTTTACACATTTCAACATTTCTGAGGGCAAAGAGTTGCTCCACATAATCTCCACTTAAACTGAACACAACTGCACAGTCTGCTGAAGCTGGGGTAGGTCCTTGAGTAATCTCTGGCCAGTGCAGTGCAATGTAGTACTGTGTGTGTGTGTCTGTGTGTGTCTGTATGTGAGGAGTGCAGGGGCTATCCTTATGCTTGAGTTCCTACTGTCACCCTACCCCTACCCGCTCTGAGAGAGAGCATCAGTGCCTGGGGGGGGCAGTGACCAGCCTGGGGGGAGGGGGGCGGGGCTATCCCAGGCTGCCTGGCCAAAGCCAGCCAGCCGTGGGCGAGGGTTTGAGAGGAGCCCCACGTACTTGGTGCCGTGTCCAGAGGGGAGGACCGACCGGCGATGGACATGGAGGAGACCTTCCTGGCGGGGTGGGGCTCACCGGGGTAGGGCGCCAGCACGGTGCCGCTGGCGGTGGAGACGCTGGGCGCGCGGCTGGGGTCCCAGGCGGCCCCCGAGGGCGGTCCGCGGCCCTCGCCCTCCGAGTCCGAGTTCTCCGAGTGCAGCGGGTTGGTGAAGCAGAGCGCAGTCCTGGGGGCGGGGCCGAGGGCGGAGCCCGGCGAGGGCGAGCGGGACTTCTGCGAGCCGGCCAGGGACCAGGGCGCCTGGCCCTTGTCCCGCAGGGGCAGGTGGTTGGGCCGGGGGGGCGCCTCCTCGCCCTCGGGCTGGGCGGGGCAGTCGGCCCGCGAGTCCTCGCCGGGGGGGGCGGAGCCGGCGGCGTGCGGCTTGGCCTTGAAGGCGTGGCTGCGGTGCAGCGCGTTGCTGCCCTCGAAGCTGCGCGGGCCCTCCTGCAGGGGCACCTTCTTGATCTCGATGCTCAGCTTGCGCTCCAGCTTCTTCTCCAGGCCCTCGCCGGGGGAGGGGCAGGGGGAGGTCCCCGTGCCCCCGGTCCCGCCCTCGGGCGGGGCCTTGTTGTAGTTCTCGTTGAGGTCGGGGTTCTGGCCCGACGCCATCACGTGCAGCACGGGCTTGGGGTGGTAGCGGTCGTTGTCCTGCCGCACGTTGGTCACCGTGGGGAAGGCGGAGGGCGGGGACGGGGTGAGGATGGGCGGGACCGGGCGGGGCTCCGGGGGCTGCAGGATCTCCTCCTTTACGTCCCCTTCAACCTGACAACCGCTGCACGAGAGAGAGAGGAGAGAGAGAGAGAGAGAGAGAGAGAGAGAGGAGAGAGAGAGAGAGAAGAGAGAGAGGGAGAGAGAGAGAGAGAGAGAGAGAAGGAGGAGAGGAGAGAGAGGAGAGAGAGAGAGGGAGACAGAGAGAGAGAGAGAGAGAGAGAGAGAGAGAGAGAGAGAGCAAGAGAGAGAGAGAAAAACAATAAGACCTTAACCTCAATACAACCCCATATTCAAGTTAAGAACAAAAATAATCATCATAAAGAGCTTTCAAGCTGTGTGCCCAAAGCATTTCACTGCAAGAATACAAAAGAGAAGTAAAAAAAAAAAAATAGGACTCTGCCCTTTCATTTGAGATTTAAAACAAACATGAATGTATTGTTGATGTAATGTTTTTTTTTTGTTTTCAGAGAAAGACTAGCTGCCTATATATCCTATCTGACTCCTAGGCAGGGACCCCTTATACATGTTAACAGTACATAATTTGACTGAAGTCCATAAGATGAAGTCATTAACTGAAAAAACAAAAAAAGGCAGTGACTAGACAGAATAATCACACTGCGCTCAGCTCAATCATGTTGTACCACCCACCACCACCAGATGGCAGGTTCCACCACAGACCTTAACAATTGCAAGAGGTTGTTTAAGCTTCATTTCCCCAGGCGAACCAACAACACGCTTACTTCTGTGTTTACATCAGGTGTTAGCTCTATCGGTTTCCCTCTTTTCCGTGGAATTCTACATTTTGTCTCATTACAGCGGTTGTGCAACGTTTAAAAAAAAAAACAAACGGCAGTGGAAAAAACGGATTCTTTTTCCGACGGCTCCCAGGATGCTGAGGTGTGAGACCCTGTGTGAGAAAGTCGACCACACGCCGGGTGATGGAAACTCCGCCCTCAGACCGAAACTGGTAAAATCCCCCGGGCCGGGTGAAAAAGCCAAACTGACAAGCTCCGCCTCCCCCACATCCTGAGACCCGCGGCATAACCAGCCCTGGACAGGCAGCGCGTGTGAGTGCGAACTGCTCGTGCTCCTTAATGCACCGTAGTCAGAGCACCGATACGCACACGACCACACGCTGGTCAGGGCTATTCAGCACGCAGCCGGGGCCAAATATGACACTCTCGGGCTCTGACAAGAGGGGGAATTAAGCATTCAATCAGATGTATCAAAAATGTTGACTATATATCAAGGCTTGCATGTGCACACACCACCTACTAGTCAAAGAATAATAAATAATAGCCACGCACACTTTAACAAGGCAACTACAATGTTTTATCAAAATAGATTTTGTACAGTAATTTTACAAACAGCCTGTTGAAAATGTTTGGCTCGTATGCAGTAGAATCCAACCCCCAGGAAGTAACAGCTGAAGAGCCTACAGGCCATAAAGCAAAAATCACATTTTAAAAGACTTGTAGGACATTGTTTTCCTTCTATCACACACATATTACAGTGGTTACGAATATCAGTTCAGCAGCCACACTTCACAATGTCCTGTGTGCTGAAGTGACCCTTTAACTGCAGCGCCTCCTACTGGCCAGCCCCAGTACAGCGCTCCTCAGCACTACACTCCCCCTTGAGGGTTGGAATGCAGGCTCTCCCCTGGATCTCCTCCAAATCAAATCAGGGCCCACTTTCAAGTGCTTCTGAATATGGCTCCCACACCATACTGCCACAGCCAAGAGGACAGAGGTCACAGCTGCTGCTGCCGCGGCAAAAACACAACACACACACACACACACACACACACACACACACACATGCATGCATGCATGCATACATGCATGCACACAGGCACACGCACACACACACGAAAGACTCTCTCATACACACTCAGACACATGCACACAGATAGACATTTCCTCTCACACACACACACTTTCACACATGCACAGACACATTCTCATACACGCACACAGACAGAAAGACAGAGACTCACACACACACACCTCTTTCTCACACACACATACCCACAGACACGCACGTGAGCACAGCCCCCGTAACACTGCCTAATCCCCTGTACGGGAGCCCAGCCCCTGAGTAAGCAGGGTGTGAGATTTCTGACGCACGCCGGTGAGTGTGGTGTTTTGCACCCTGGCAGGTCATCCACAGGCCAACGCTGGGATGATGCTGAGCACCTCGCGGCGCGCGAG
>CM045889.1:18980426-18987926 GCA_025169545.1 Anguilla japonica
TGAAGGGCGTATCGTCTGACACTGTGGGTACTCTCTCCCTGTGATGTTCTGATGACATCACGGGGAACCCTCCCAAGCGAAGGGGGGAGGGGGGTGAGGATGGGGGGCGTAACTTGGACGCGCTGCTGCTCGCAGAAAGCCGCTGTAGCTTTCAGATAACTTGCCTCCAACTCACTAGCTGAGTGGTGCAAGCCCTAGATTGAGGCCTACACGTCTGCAGACCAGTTCAAACTCACTCAAAGGGGTCATTGAAGGCTTTTAGCTCACCTACAGTAATGAGACACCCCTTGATATGACTCATATAAAAGCGAAGAGTCTGGTTCACAGTTTGCTACATACTAAAATACAGCCAGAGGGGATCTGAGTGACAGGAGGAGAGGGAGAGAGGCGTCCCATTGCAGGTCAAGTGGAATCTGAATTCACGTCGACCGACAGATTTCTCACTCCCTCTCCAGTGTAAAAACAATATCAATTGCGTGCCTTTTTGTCCCCACCTGCATGGTACATTTACCGCCTCCTCTGATTTGTTTTCAGACAGCAAGCAGCTGGATTTTTAATGACCTGAGAAACACACTTCCCCAATCTGCCCGGCAGGAGTTCAGCAAAGCCCAAACCTCGAGGGGGAACTACATTAAGCACGCACACACGCAAACAAACACACACACACACACACACACACACACACACACACACGCACACAGAAACACACACACACACACACACACACACGCGCAAACACACACACACACACACACACACACACAGAAACACACACACACACACACACACACACACACGCGCAAACACACACACACACACACACAGAGCCTGGTTGCGTGATCTGAGGGTCACTGACTGCTGACGCAATGGCCGGGTCCTTGTCATCGGGCAGCCGGGCTCAGCCAGTGGGGGAGGACGCCGTAAAATACCCGTGGAGCGACGGCACCCGCGGTCTGCGCCGTCGTGGAGACGAGCGGGCGCACCTCGTCTATAAACCCACATCTGACGCGCGGCCGCGCCGGCAGGAAGGCTGAGCCTCTGCGCGTCGCTGCTTCCTGTTTGAGGGTGGCGGTGTCGAAAGAGCCCCACAGCCCCTTACCCCGGCCTTCAGCAGGTTCCACGTGTAGTCGATGGCACAGATGGCCCCGGTCCGCCCACAGCCCGCACTGCAAACACACAAACAAACACACTGAGTTACCACCACAGCCCGCACTGCAAACGCACAAACAAACACACTGAGTTACCACCACAGCCCGCACTGCAAACGCACAAACAAACACACTGAGTTACCACCACAGCCCGCACTGCAAACACACAAACAAACACACTGAGTTACCACCACAGCCCGCACTGCAAACACACAAACAAACACACTGAGTTACCACCACAGCCCGCACTGCAAACACACAAACAAACACACTGAGTTACCACCACAGCCCGCACTGCAAACACACAAACAAACACACTGAGTTACCACCACAGCCCGCACTGCAAACACACACACAAACACACTGAGTTACCACCACAGCCCGCACTGCAAACACACAAACAAACACACTGAGTTACCACCACAGCCCGCACTGCAAACGCACACACAAACACACTGAGTTACCACCACAGCCCGCACTGCAAACACACACACACAACACACTGAGTTACCACCACAGCCCGCACTGCAAACACACACACAAACACACTGAGTTACCACCACAGCCCGCACTGCAAACACACAAACAAACACACTGAGTTACCACCACAGCCCGCACTGCAAACGCACAAACAAACACACTGAGTTACCACCACAGCCCGCACTGCAAACGCACACACAAACACACTGAGTTACCACCACAGCCCGCACTGCAAACACACAAACAAACACACTGAGTTACCACCACAGCCCGCACTGCAAACACACACACAAAACACTGAGTTACCACCACAGCCCGCACTGCAAACACACAAACAAACACACTGAGTTACCACCACAGCCCGCACTGCAAACGCACAAACAAACACACTGAGTTACCAGTCACAGGGACAGCGTTGCTTATACACAGCACTTACACAAGACTGCAAACTCACAGGGACAGCGCTGCTAATATACACCACTTGCATAACTCACAGGGGACAGTGCTACTGATATATACCACTTATATAATTAAGAGGACAGTGCTGCTGATATATACCACTTACATAAGACGTCACACTCACAGGGGACAGTGCTGCTGATATATACCACAAAAATGAAAGTGTCGCACAACATTTTGCACTTATACTTCAGCAAAGGCCTTTGGGGAGGGTTCTGCCGTTTCTATGGTAGCAAGACGCCACCCGCTAATGTGTGGAAACTATATATACACATCCACTTTTGTTTTTTTTTGTTGTTTTTTTTTTAAATGACGCAAACGAAAAAAAGAAGGTGGTCTGTCACTCAGATAAACCGAAAATAATGAAGTGTCCATGACAGTGTTCCATTTGGTGGTCCGATCACACTGCGATGAAGTCTGGCCAGGTCTGCTATGGCTCTAGTGACAGTGTGGCACAAGCTCAACTACACTTAACTGTTCTGTGAGTGTAGCATTCTGCGGCATGCCGCGACTCACTGGAACAGTAGCAGAGAAGTGAGAAACTGGAATTCTGTGACATACCCACCCCTCCACCTCTGACAAGCACATCCCTCATTGGTCTGAAGTTAACAGGGCCCCGCCCCCGCCCTGAATCACTTACATGGGACAGACCACCACCGACATGTGGCTTCAATTGGGCCAATAAGGAGCGGCTCTGAGGCGCTTCCTGGCGCAAATGAAGGGAAAATCAGAGGAAGATTAAAAGGCCTAGGCCGTCGTTTAGTGAGCCTTCCTGCCTGGCCTAACAGCGGGCCCGAGGACACAGACGTGACATCACCACCTCCAGCGCACCCGGTCCCGGGCCGGCCCCCCGTCGGCCCCCCGTCGGCCCCCCGCGGGCCCCCCGTCTTAACGCAGCGCAGCGTTGAGCTGCAGCTGATGGACCGGAGGCCAGCGACGGGGGCCCACAGGACATCCTCGTCCTCATAAAAATACAGAAGCGCCGCGGACATCTGCTGAAGAGCTTCTACAGGCCGCCAAAGACCCCGAGCAGGGAGCCCGACACCGCACTGTATTACTGCACTGTGTGCAGAACACACACACACACTCACAGACGCGCGCGCCTACGCACACACAGACACACACACACACACACACACACACGCTCACCCGCTCACACACACACACACACACACACGCACACACAGACACACACACACACACACCCACACACACACACACACTCACAGACGCGCGCGCCTACGCACACAGACACACACACACACACGCACACACACACACACACACACGACACACACACGCACACACACACACACACACACAAACACACACACACGCCCTCACACGCTCACCCACACACACACACACACACTCACACACACACACGCCCTCACACACACACACAGACACGCGCACACACACACACACAGACACGCTCACAGACACACTCACATGCACGTGCACACACACAAACACACACATAGACACGCAAGCACACACCCACACACACACACACAGACAGACAGAAGCACACAAGCTGCTGATATGCAGCTGATAAAGTGTTTAGGGAACACATTCAGCAGTAACCACAGTGGCTTTTTGCTCTATAGAAGAGGGACAGAGAGTTTGTACTGTACACAAAAAACCATACAGCGTACGAAGGCACAAATGTCACTATTGGAGAAGTGGGCGTCAGATTTGTTATCAGTCTGCAACATCACTGTTTGAAATTTACCGTTTACACAAATCCCTGTATCGATGCCTGACAAAAAGTTCCAGTATATACAGATCGGAACGTCACTATGAGAGTGATTTACCAGCAGTGTACAAAGATTTGTACATCACTATGTGAGTGATTTACCTGCTGGGTATACAAATCAGTATGCCATTATGTGAGAGATTTACCTGCAGTGTATATTGATCAGTACGTCACTATGAGAGAGAGATTTACACACAATGTATATAGATCAGACCATCACAATGAGCGTGATTTACCAGCAGTGTATATAGATCAGTACATCACTATGAGAGAGTGATTTACCTGCAGTGTATACAGATCGGTATGTCAGTATGCGAGAGTGATTTACCTGCAGTGTATACAGATCGGCACGTCGTCGTGTTCCTGGTACTCCCTCATGAGGCCGATCATGTCCAGGATGGAATCGAAGGAGGAGGGGACGTCGTGGTCGGGCCAGTTCGTGTAGTGAAACTGCGTTATCCTGCGCGTCTCCTTCGGACGGGGACACAGAGACGGGTCACTGGCAGCCAGGCGGGGCTTCCCCAAACACACACAACGCACCACGGAGCGCAGAGAGGGACACAGCGCTCGCACCGCACAGCAGGCCGAGTGACTGCGGGTCTGAGAGGCGGGTGAGAGTAGCGGGCTGAAGCTGTCAGTCAGGGGTCAGCACTCGGAACGCTCTCCTGCTTCAGTAAGACCCGGCCTGGCACCATGCTGCGCACTGGGAGTGCTATCCCCATCCGTACACCACAGCAGGGGCAGCCAGCCCTGGTCCTGGAGATCTACCATCCTGCAGGTTTTCATTTCAACCCTAAATCTGGCACACCTGATTCTACTAATCTCTAACTGTTGAATGAGGTCTCCTTTGTTAGGGTTTGAGCAAAAACCTACAGTAGACCTCCAAGAACAGGGATGGATACCCGTGCTCTACAGCAAGCCACCGAAAGGAACTCACATCCTGGTACTCCACGGTCAGTGTTCTGATGAAGAAGTCCGTCCTGGCCTGTTCCGATTCCTAACGAACAGGACAGATTTGAACATCACACGCGGAACATCCACAGACAGCACCGGCGCGGTGCTGGTTTTAAACAGCAGCCACATCCACAGACAGCACCGGCGCGGTGCTGGTTTTAAACAGCAGCCACATCCACAGACAGCACCGGCGCGGTGCTGGTTTTAAACAGCAGCCACATCCACAGACAGCACCAGCGCATTGCTGGTTTTAAACAGTAGCCAGAGGCACAGACAGCACCGGCACGGTGCTGGTTTTAAACAGCAGCCAGAGGCACAGACAGCACCGGCACGGTGCTGGTTTTAAACAGCAGCCACATCCACAGACAGCACCGGCACGGTGCTGGTTTTAAACAGCAGCCACATCCACAGACAGCACCGGCGTGGTGCTGGTTTTAAACAGCAGCCACATCCACAGACAGCACCAGCGCGGTGCTGGTTTTAAACAGCAGCCACATCCACAGACAGCACCGGCGCGTTGCTGGTTTTAAACAGCAGCCACATCCACAGGCAGCACCGGCACGGTGCTGGTTTTAAACAGCAGCCACATCCACAGACAGCACCAGCGCGGTGCTGGTTTTAAACAGCAGCCACATCCACAGACAGCACCGGCACAGTGCTGGTTTTAAACAGCAGCCACATCCACAGACAGCACCGGCATGGTGCTGGTTTTAAACAGCAGCCACATCCACAGACAGCACCAGCGCGGTGCTGGTTTTAAACAGCAGCCACATCCACAGACAGCACCGGCGCGTTGCTGGTTTTAAACAGCAGCCACATCCACAGGCAGCACCGGCGCGTTGCTGGTTTTAAACAGCAGCCACATCCACAGACAGCACCGGCGCGTTGCTGGTTTTAAACAGCAGCCAGAGGCACAGCAGGCTGGTGCGGTTATTAAGAAGCGCTTCAGGACCCTGGGCCTTAACGGAAGCCGCACCGATAACGGCTAAGAGCAGCAGCGAGATCCCAGCTCATCTTTTAATGAAGCGTTTTACTAGCCTCTCCGCGCCAGGCGTCGACCTGTAGGGAGCGGACGCGTTTGGGAAGGAGCCGCTTCCCCGGCCTAACGCGCGCGTGAGCGGGCCTGCAGCTTATGCTAATGTTTGCCCGTTAAACTGAGGCCTGCTGGCAGCGGTAAGATCACACGAAGCCACGGGAGACAGACACTTCACTTCCCCCCCCCCCCCCCCACCCACACCCCCCCCCCCACCCCTCCCTCAACACGCTGAATAATGAAAGGAAATTCCCACACGCGGGCTCCTGGAACACAGGGGAGCAACCAAACAACGTGCGGTAGGAGGCCTGATTCCTCCTCCTGCTCTAATAAGATCACAGCAACATCGGAAAAGTTGAAGGGGGGGCGGGGGGGGGGTCAACGCATTTCATATGACGACGCTCTGAAGATTCCAGCAGCACTGCGCTGTGACCTAGACCCAGCGTGGCAGAAACATGCAAGAATGACTAATAAAAAGATAATAAGACAAAAGGATCAAACCCACTCAATTTACTTGCTACAGAAAAAGTATTAAAAGCAGCAGAGGCTTCAGCGACACAACGGCGCATTTGTTCGCTGAGCGCAAACAGACGTGCCCATTTGCGGTCACGGTTCGGCCGAAAAGACCGTTCCTCAACTTTAAACGTCCTCATAAAGGAACCTTCTCCAGACAGGAAGAGCTCCGCGCAGGAAGCAGCAGCGGACGACCCCTGTATTTAAGGGACCGCGCACTTACGCAGGAGATCCGGAACGGTCCGAAGGACAGCGGCTCGTCGCCAAACAGGGGGAAGTACCGCTCACACTTTTTCTGCGCAGAAAAACAAAAACATTTTTTTTTTTTTTTTCCAAATGTTAACGATGATTTGTTCCCCCCACAAACTGAGTTAAACTCTGACTCATAAAAGAGGCACTTAGGGTGAGTGATGAAGCATGGCCACCTACCCTTCCCATCTCAAACTCTCGACACGCCATCACGATGACCTGCACACAAAAAAAACGAGGAGTATCAGCACAACCCAGCTTCTCCTAGGCATGCATCTGTTACGCTTGGCACCTCACTGACAGGCACATTCAAACGCAGTGACACATCACATCCCCACTACACGGCCCAGTCATGAGGTAATGACGAGCTCTAGGAATCTTTGATGGAATTCCACATCTTTTCCATTTGCATTTACAGCGTGTGGCAGTGAGACGATCTGCACTGTGGCCTGCGGCTGCAGACTCCGCCACGAGGAAAAACAGAATCATCCACACGCTGCGGTTGGGCCAGGGAGACAATGGAGCCGAGCCTGACGCCGCGCGCTAGGGAAGTGCCTCAGGCACAGACACACCAACACTCCTACACTCACACTCAAACACACACACACACTCACACACACACACACACACACACACACACACACACACACACACACACACACACACTCAAACAACACACACACACACTCACAACACACACACACACACACACACACACACACACACACACACACACACACACACTCAAACACACACACACACACACACACACACACACACTAACACTCCTACACTCACACTCAAACACACACACACACACACACTAACACTCCTACACTCACACTCAAACACACACACACACACACACACAAACACACCTACACTCACACACACACACACACACT
>CM045889.1:18990426-18992926 GCA_025169545.1 Anguilla japonica
ATACGATGAGCAGGAAATTGCTTTAGATCCGAACGGCTGTTCCTATAAACAGGTCACATAACCTCTTCAAAGACACAAGCGCGGGGGTGGGGGGGTGGGGGTTATTGTACACCCTGCACAGATGGAGCAGTTCAGCTCCAGTGTGGTCATTAATCTGATTCATTCCAGTAATATCTTTCTCTCTCAAATGGGTCCCCACACACGCACACACACACACACACACACACACATGCACACACCTTCACCTGCACACACAGACAGACACACACACACAGACAGACAGACACAGATGCACACACATACCCCAGACACGCACACACACACACCCAAACGCACGTGTACGCACGCACGCACGCACAAACCCACACAAACCCACGCACAAACACATAGACACCCAGACGCACACGCATAACTACAGACGCACACACACACACACACACACACACATGCACACACCTTCACATGCACACACAGACAGACACACATGCACACACACACACACACACATGCACACACCTTCACATGCACACACAGACAGACACACATGCACACACCTTCACATGCACACACAGACAGACACACACACACACGCACACGCGCACACACACACACACACACATACCCATACACACACGCACGCACGCACAAACCCACACACAAACACATAGACACCCAGACGCACACGCATAACTACAGACGCACACACACATGCACACACACACACACATGCACACAGACACACACATACACACAGACGCACGCACACACACACACACAAGCAAGCAAGCACACACACACGTGCGCATACACAACCCGCTGCAGATGACTTACATGGCAATATGTCTTTATATCTGTTCTTTTTCACATTCTCTTCTTTTTCTCCAACGTTTGTAGGATAGATTTTCTCTGTTCTGTACTTGGTCGATAGTCTTCGTAATCTCTGTGAGGGGAAAAAAACAAAAGGTATGAGAATCTTACACACACTGAGACTGAGACCGAGCTTGCAACTTAAAAGCGATCGATACCACAATTAAGAAAAAGCAGTTAATTAGCCTTCGGGCTACAGAGTTGGCTGGAGAAACTGGTTCTGCTATACCCCATCACTCACTGAGTGCTGCGGCTACGTGCTAAAAGCTGCTTCCCTCAGCTCCAAAAGGAGGCCCATTCTGCAGCATCCTTGCAGAGAGGCACATAAATGGCTATAGCTTCGTTAGATACTTTTTTCCCTTAGCTGCACACACCTATTCCCACTTACTTAGCTTACCACTGGGGCCCGCTCCCTTCGCACTATGCTGATGCCCTTCCCCCATGGCTCCACGCTGAAGCCCACTCACTTAGCTCCATGCTGAGGCCCATTCACTTAGCACCACGCTTAGGCTAGCTCATTTAGCTCCATGCCGAGGCCTGCTCACTTAGCTGCACACTGAGGCCTACTTGAGCCTCGGTCCTTTGCGTCACCCTAGTTCCCCACTGGGAGCCTGCTTACATCTTAAACTCTGCATGGAGACCCGCTCCTGCAGCAGCGCACTGAACCCTACTCTTCACACTTAATTACTGCAACACTCAGCCTTGCCGTTTCAATCTCTGGGGCCAGAAATTCACCAGGGACATCGATGTAATGAGATTCTTTAGCACATCATAGTTGCGTGAATAAAGGGACTTTTTCCAGGGCACATTACCCCGACTAATTAAGGCCTCATTTTCCGGTTTCCTGCATGTTTCTGGCTGCGCTTTCAGTGTATTTTAAATACTTTTCATGTTAAAAGCATTATGAGCGCATTCAAACAAATCCTCCCATTAGCAGACGTCCTGCCACATTAAACATGCATAACATTAAGCAGAATTGTGTTAGTGGCAACAGCACCAAAAACAGTGGAATAAAACGAAAACTAAAGGGCGGACTGCATAGAGCAGCGTGGTGCAGGCCAGCTGACTCAAGCCTAGTACGAATGACCCCCTTCTGACCTGTGATCCCCTTTCTATGCATTACTCTCTGCTTTCTCTCCTTCTGAATAAATGCAAAAAATATGAGTTGAGGGCAGACTACCAGTTCTATATTTTTTTTTGTTTTTTTTTTTTAACTAAAAGGTACTCAGTTCTTAATCATTTAACCACTCCATTGTTTTGAGCGGTAAACAACATCTCCGCTGTTTACCACATATTGTTTGGTAGAGCAGTGTGTGACAAACAAACCACTCGCATCCCTTATATTGCAGACAGAGAAAAACCATTAATTTTGTGACACAGCTGGGCTACAGCACTTTCACCTTAGCCAAACAGAACAGAAAATGCCCTCTCAAGTATAAAACCAGAGAGTAACAAACTCTAGCAGATACTAGCACGCGCCTGAGCAAATCCACATTACACGAGCACACTGAATCTGCACCACCACCGCAGGCCAAGGGGGGGGAGAGAAAGTTTAGATGTGCCGGGGAATGGAGTGGTGTTCCTAATGTCCCCCACTGCATCAGGCCCTCTCCAGGCTTAGGCCTATAAAGCC